>JADDOH010004252.1:0-54717 GCA_016648135.1 Agrypnia vestita
TTAGGTCCATACATATGAAATTGGCGTTTAGTATGGGAGGAACATAAAGCCGATTTTTTTTTATTATAATATATTTATTTAATCAAAGTATGTACCATTGCTATCTACGCACTTTTGCCATCTCATAGGTAGTTCATCGATCCCTTTACTAAAAAAACCATTCGGACGGGAATCAATAAAATCTTTGAAGGCGGTTTGGACTGCCCCATCGGAGTTGAATTTTTTCCTTTGCAAGAAGTTATCCAAAATTTCGAAAAAAATGGTAATCTGTTGGGGCAAGGTCCGGAGAGTACGGTGGATGTCTTAGACGTTCCAATTGAAGCTCCTCTAATTTGGTAGCCGTCTGTTGTGCAGGGTGTGGTCTAGCGTTATCATGAAGCAGCAGTGGCCTAGAGCGATTAACCAGCCTCGGTTGTTTAGCAGCTAGCTTTTCCATCATGGTTTGCAGTTGCTGACAATAGACATCTGCCGTAATCGTCTGGCCAGATTTAAGAAAGCTGTAGTGAACGACACCAGCACTAGTCCACCAAACGCTCACAAGTAAATTTTTTGGAATCAATTTTCGCTTGGGGCATGGTTTGGCTGGTTCGGCAGGGTTCAGCCATTGCGATGAGCGCTTCCGATTATCGTACAGGATCCACTTTTCATCACAGGTAATGATTCGATTCATTATTGAAATAAATCCCTTCATTATTGTGCCGGTTGAGTAATGCAACGCAGCAGTCAACGCGCGTTTGTTGATTTGCTTCACTCAATTCGTGAGGTACCCACCTTTCAAGCTTTTTCACCTTACCAATTGCTTCAAGTGGATTAAAACAGTTTTATCACTAACACCGCAGCCTGCAGCTAACTCGGATGTGGTTTTCGATGGATGGATCCGCTTCCACAATAGCCTTCAATTCTTCATTATCAACTTTGGTCTCCGGCCGTCCACGGGGCTTGTTCTGCAGGTCGAAATTTCCAGAACGAAAACGTTGGAACCAAAAACGCACTGTGTTTTCTTTTGCGGCACCGTCGCCATACACATCATTAATTCTTCGAGCCGTTTCTGCAGCACTGGTACCACGGTGGAACTCGTACTCGTAAATAACGCGATATTTCAAGTTTTTCATTTTGTAAACTGAGTGACGCAAAGAAAAAAACAATTGAGGAAAAAACAAATGAATTACAATTTTCAAAACACAAATACATGAGTAAATAGCTGTATAAATTTGGATTTGGAATTCCTAACCAAAGAGAAGATATTTGAGATCAAATTTGCCAGTACGGCAAAACGTGAATTTCATATGTAAGGACCTAATAATAAAGTAAACTTTATACATATAAAAAAACATATACGTGTATATAAATATATTTATTAAAAGTTTGTCTCGCCTAGGATACTAAAAAGGATTTTTTGGCTGCGGCTTGTCGAGTAATGCTTATATTTTCTTAATTATTGTAAATAATGTTCTGTTTATTACTTTTATATAAGAACTGGTTTTATCTAGGTTATCGCCTTAAAAAAATTGCAGTCTAGCATATATATTCTGATATAAATGAATAATAAAAACCCTTATTTTCGTAAAAAAAAGTCGAAATATGCATTTGCAGTGAATGTGCTGCTTTAAGTGAATGTCCAGTCTTTCGAGTATTTATATTTCCAAGATTCAATTAAATTTTAAATATTATACAGGTTAACAAAGAGTTAAAAACAATGCTTGTGGCTTCAATGGGAGAGGACCTGAAGACAACAATGCAAATGCTTACAGAAGACAAACAGCAGCTCGCTAGTGCTTTACTCAATTCTGCTCAACATCTATCAACCCATCAGGTAACCATTAATCCGTCCAAGAAATGTATACACATATTATGAGCATGAGTTTTGTTTTTGTAGTTAACCTAATTACATAAATTCCTGGTAAATTAAAATACTTTATTTTAGGAACAAACAGAATGGTTGGCTGGGCAGTGTGAAGTTTGGAGGAGCAAATTTCTGGCTAGTAGGTAAGTGTTTTCAGCTGAAACATCCTATAATTGATTAAGGTGTTTAGTGCCAATAATTATAGTCCACTTATAGAAGTTTTTATTTTTTTGATAAATTTTGAATCTTCAATACATATTATAATATAAAACTCAAGGAAACAAAATTCTGTCATGAAGTCAACGATAACATTAAAACTTTTGCCTCAAAAGATGATATCATTTTGTCAGTGCCAAAATAAATTATTTCAGTGTTTCAATTGATTGAATATGCAGGGTGTATCATAGTTAGTAGCAAAAACTTCATTAAATTTTGAATAGATATTCTTGATATTTTGAGTGAAATGTCGCCTGTTATGGAGACGTCAATGTTTGCATTTTTTTTTCAATATTACTGACTTATCTTTTGTGAAACGTTAGACTGTTACAACCTAATTTATATTGAATATTAAAAATTCATTCGCTTTCATACAAGTCAAATAATATGATTAAAACCTTGCTTCAAAAATCCGGTTCAAATTTCTACATAATAAAAATAATAATATTGGATTGTTTATATAGCGCCATTTTTGTGAAAATTTCACCTCTAGGGCGCTGGGCGCGGCATGGTTTTAATAATTTTATTTGACTTGTATAAAAGCAAATGAAGAAAAATGCAAACTTTGATGTTGCTTATTTCCCTAACTGTTGACATTTTTATGTATTTATATTCCATAGTCTTTTGTAGAATGTTTTTATTTCCAGCTTGATGGTAGAAGAGCTGGCAGGTTTGAAAACTGCTTTTACACAAAGGACCGATGAATTACAGTTGGCATTGAGGCAAATTCTAGAGGAAAGAAATAGAGTACGGGACATACTGATACACACATATAGAAATTTGAGAAGTCTTCACGAAAATTGGCTCACAAACATGGCTTCGCAGGAAATGTACTACACTAGCTTGAATGAATTGGGAGGCTTTGGTGTTATTGAGCAAACACCAATTGGTCGAGTAAACTTGGACCCCAGTAAACCCAAATCATCTAATATCCTAGAACTATCGTCGGTTAATCTTAAATTTTCTGAGAATTTGTGCAATGCTGTGGAGAAGTTGGATGATTTTACACACATTTTAAATGAGTTACCGACTAATACAGATGCTGAAAATACAGCAGAAAAGGTAATAAAACTTTATTTTATTGCTCTTTATTGTTTTAGGTTTTCTAAGTTTCATGTATTTTACTTTCCTGGATCTGAAAATGCTCAGAATTCTTATGGCTACGCATGGACCCTATACATATATACTATACATACAGTATGGTAACCGGTTTGTGGTTAAAAGGATTGTTTTTGGAATTGGTAAGAGAGAAATCTAAGTTCTGTTCTATATGCTATGAATAAATGACTTTAAAATAAACAATAATAAAAATTTATTCGTATATTCATAGTCTAGACAAAGAAAAAGTTACTAAATAAATGCTTGGTAAATGCGGTAGTATAATGAAAAAATATACTTATGCATTCATTTTGGAATCAATTAACATGAGCAGATATATTTCAAGCATTTCACGAAATCCTACTTCGATGAGTTGAAAAGGTGTTGACATAATTTGTTCATCTTTCATCAAAATGTATCAAATGCCAAACCGCATTAGGCAGACGCAGCAGGAAACAGACTGGAGTGCTGGCGTTTAGCGAATTGGTAATTCTCACAGTTGACTTTTGGTCCAAATGCCATGCGTGCATAATCAGAACTTTTTCTGTGGAATTTGTTAATTTTGTAAATTGAATCTTGTAAATTCTGTGGAAAAGGAATTTACTGTGGTGAGGGATTTTGGGGAAAAGTAAATATTTTCATTTTGTGATAAAAAATAGGCATTTCTATTATGTATTATTATTTTAAGGGTATACACCATCTTAACATTTTATTTTTTTTGCTTTATCTTACAGCTTGAACTTCTAAGAATAATTCTTATAATAACTCATTCATAGTTATAGCAATTTGAAGCTGAATGGTAGGTGGATTTTTAAATGAATTACAACTTGAATTCAATTCATGTTGTCATTTTATTCAATTTAGAATTCTTGAAACAACCCCTTTCACACTGGAGGAGATATCTCAAAAACTATTAGGCCGATTATATTTCAATTTTACCAATAACATTATCTACGATGTACTGTATGATTTTTTATGATAAAATCTGATTTGCTTATTGTAAATTTTTAACTATGATTTTTTTTAAGGAATTATTTTAAACTGATCTCAACTGCGCAAACAATTTTTTTTTCAATGCGCTACATCATTTAACAAGAAAATGATTAACTTTTTTATTTCACTCAAACCCTGGCGACATGATTATCTCACGACGTCACGGAGAAGGACCTTTGAAATAAATTTGAAATTTTTAAAATAATTAAAAATAATGAAAAATAATAACAAATATACGCCTACAATGATTAATAAAACAAATTAGTTAAGTCAAAATTTTTTTAAATTCAAATGTATTTTTTGATGCCTGATGGTGATGTAACCCTTCTGTGTATAGTTTTCTGAGATATTCTGCCCTGTATATTTGACCTCTCTGGCCGATGTTTCGGATCCAATTGCAAGGTCCATCGTCAGGGCTGATGTGATGAGTGTGTGTTAAGTGTAGGTTAAGTATTGCCTTGCAATACCGTACCAAAGTCAGGGTATGTAAAATAATATTCCATTATTATGTTTTCAGTTGTTGGCTAAACCCCTTGAAGTATGTGGGAAAAACGATCAACCCTCATTGGCCCTGGTGCACCATGCCTACACCAAAACAGGAATGACTCCGAATATCGCATGTTGCTCGCATTGTCATGGCCAAGTCCAACTTCTCTGACATTTCACTGACTTGGAAGTTCAGCATAAAATAGTAAATAAATTAAAACAAATTGGTGCAAATGAAAATTAATTTAAAATAATTGAATAGATGATACTTGAGAGAAGGGTACTTACTATGTACATATTTCTAAAAGAAGGCAAAAGTGATATTTCAAGATTTCTATAAAAACTTTTGAAAAAAAAATGTATCTGTAATACTTTCAAACTTTTCAAAATTGAAACTTTAAAGCTTATTTTTTCTTAATAATTATGTGTCTTCCTCTCAAATACATGGTGAGTAGAACTCCAATTATTACTTAGTCCATATAATCGAAAATGCAGGTAAAATAAAGGGCGTTATAATACATACATTAATTTTTTTACTGAATGCTTTAATAGAAATTGGACATGAACAGTTTGTTTTTTTCATTACTCATACAGTCTTGCAATTTTGGAAAAGAGCAAAATTTCAGTTGTAGCAGCTGTATAGTGTACTTATTCTATTACCCTGTTTTTTAGAGCTTTGGAGGTTTCTGCATGAAATGGTGCAATGTCTCTTCTTGTTCAATTTCATTATTATCTGCGCGATACCTCTTCCTTGTTTTCATCCACCTCTTGCCAGCCCGGATCTGTTCGCTAGCGTAGCAACTGATATCTGAATAAGAGTGATATGTACTATTACCGAATATCTAAAATATATTATATCTAGCGTACGGAATCTTGCTTATGGATTCTAATTGAAACCTATGTTGAGAAAATTGGAGTTCTACTACACCAGAAATGTGATATGTACATATACATATTGTTTTACATTAACTCTTAACTACAGTTGCCGGCAAACTTCTTGAAATTCTTTGGCGTAGTGGGGGAATGCGCAGAAGACAAAATTTGGGTCTGTTTGGTGAAATGGTACATGTGCAAACTTCCCCCCACTACGCCGTAAAATTTCAAGATGTTTGCTGGCTACTGTACCTACCACATATTGTTGTTATACAACCACCTGTCATACGTCTGTGAGACTCCCAAATAAAATAATTCACAATGATAAAATTTAGTAAAGAAGGGTTTTGTTTTTATTTTAAATTCTATTGAGGAACATATTAAACTCTTTATTAGAAAAAAAGGCACATGAAAATTATCATTTTTTTCTTTTAATCATAAATAATTGTCAATACCTCTTATTTCAGGTTTACAAACTAACATATTTGGAAAATGAGATCCACAAAAATTATCATATAGAATAGGAACTTCTTACTATTTTTTTTAATGTTGAATAATGAACAAACATAGAAATTAATAAAAATTCTCCATAAAATCATAAATTCAATAAAATTGCAGGCTCTAAATTCATAATTTTTCACGTCAGCGAAAACACAGCTTGTTTGAGCATTCAAGGCAAATTGGTGAAACGCAATACACAATACAAGTTCGAAACACATGTATTGTGTATTGCGTTTCTTTGTGTATTTGCAAGTTGAACAGTTTTTACGAACCGCCAACCTTTCTTCAGCACTGCTTCTACATGGAACTGCTGATGGAGTGGTCACGTTTCTGTGGAGAATACGTTGAATTTCACATTATTGCAATTTCACGCGTTGCAATTTCACATTGCATTCGTCATTAAAAAAATGCTGCCAAATATCCAGTGGACAAGACAAAGAATTTAGCTTACTCCGATATGCTGGTTTTTTATCTTCTTTTCCCTGCACTATGTTATGCTGCAAAGTTCTCGATCGTAAAAACGGTGGGGCAGATGACCAAGGAAAGTAATTCCTTTCAAAATAATTCCTTCTTCCACGGTTTCGATTGAATTTCAGATCATCATTTTCAGATGAAAACTCTTCGTTTCCACGTAAAATTGAAGACAAATGATGTTGGGATGGAGAATTTTCTTTATTATCCAGTACAGTTGGCTCTTCGTATTCAGATTCGCTGCGATAGTTTTTTCACCTGAAGCAAACGCGCGCACATACAATCTCGACGAGCGCTTGTGCGCGATACTTAGGGGCGCGGGGAAAAGGTACAGGAACAAATAAGTTAGTACAAAACTTAGGCGCAAAAATATTCACGATTATTAATTCGACGGGATCTGTGAGATGTATGCTAGGTGGTTAAGGGTTAAGTTTCTTCTTGTTGGTTTTTGCTATAATATATTACATATGTGATTTATAATTTTTCTCATAATTTGTGCATCATATTGCTTAAAATAAAAATTCTTTATTAAAACCTAACATTTTCTCTACACAACTTAATTTTATAATTTATGCATATTTTACACTTAACTAAAAGTCACCTCTATTAATAAATGGTTAATGGGATCTTTTATTCATAAATGTATTTTTGTATGCAATAACACCATAATTTTATGTCATCATAATTTTATTTCAACCGTGATAGTATACATGTCTTCCTAAATATTGATTACAACTCATTATGGTGACTAGTGTGTTAATATTAATTACAAAGCTGTATTGTGTGTACACAGTGAATATTTTGCACTTATGTTGATGATATTAGCATATATTACAAAAAATTTATTGCATTGTTTGTTCCCCTGAAAAGTTGTATAATTTTAGATAATAAATACCCATATAAATACACATTTAATTCTTATCTTTTTAATTACAAATTAGCATTACTTACATTGTATATAATATTATATAAAAGTATTTAATAAATAAATAATCCTTTTATATTTCTTATGAATTCTGCAGTGTTTTATTTATTATTAAAAACATTTTACCTACTATTAAAATTCCTACATTGTTTCCATCGATGCCTGGAATCCATTATGAAAGAGACAGCCTGCTGTTTTTGCTCCTATACATGTCCTATCACTACCCGCAACTTAATTTTTTCTGTTGGTATTCTTATGGCCGTATCCGGTAGAGCCGTAACGGTCTTTTTTTCATATGACTCGCAATGCACTAGGGAGAGATTACCTGGATTCTAGGCATGCATGGTAAAAAAAAAAATTGTGTTCCGATAGATGTTTACTGTCTATACTGGCGTAGAGGGGAGTGCTAACAAGCTCTGGAGACACTGTTGTCGATGTGTGGCATAGAAAAGAGAATATAAATTTATGGTGTCATTGGATCGTGCTGTTTCAAGACGAGAAGGAGATGTTAACAAATCTAATATCGCATAAACATTGCACTAGCGCCTATATTTACGTATTCATTGCAAGATAGGAATGATAGAAGGAAGAGAAAAAGAGAACCGTACGGAGTGCCGACGCTAAAATATACGGAAACACAAACACCCGAGAGCAGCTCGTATCCAGCGGAATAGTCAAAATGTTTACTTATTTTAACTTTTGACAAATGCTCATATATTATTACTATTTATTATTTTATAGAATTATAACTATATTAATATTGAACATTTCTTAATTATTTAAGTATGATTTATTCATTATAATGCTAGCTTTACACTCACAAGAAAACATATTCTGCGTACATATAAATATTCAGTAAAAATCAATCTCGCCCAAGACGCTCAAAACGAAATTTTTGGTCGCGGTCCGTTGATTAATGCTTATATTGTCTTAATTATTGTAAATGATGTTCACTTTATTAATTTCATATAAGACCAAAGGTTCTATCTAAGTTATCGCCCTGAAAAAATTGCAGTCTAACATATACATTCTGATATAAATGTATAATAAAAACCATCATTTTCGTTAAAAAACGCAAAAATATGCATTTGCATGTATTTATGCACAAAAAAGCAAATGAATATTATTTAAAAAACAATATACACATATACATATATAAAACATATACAATAAAACAAAAATTGAGCAAAATATTCAAGTAATGTTCACTTCACGATCGTCTGTCGTCAAATGCCGCCATTTGATGGTCAGAAATGGGAGTGGTTTCGTTGTTGGTCAAAATATTGCCTCAGTTTTTCGGTCACTGAGACTTCTATAGATTTACTTTTCTGTGTTGCTATCTATCCCAGCCTGGTTTGTAGGTATTCAGCGTTGACCTTCGCTAGCAAGATTTGGCGCACAAGATTTTATAGTTCAACTCCGCATTGTACAGTTGCCGGCAAACTTCTTGAAATTTTTTGGCGTAGTGGGGGAATGCGCAGAAGACAAAATTTGGGTCTCGTTGGTGGAATGGTACATGCGCAAACTTCCCCCCACTACTTTATTTTTTATTTATTACATAAGACTGGTATACTAACCTGCATTTAAATAGGAAAAAATAATTAAGTACGACAAATTATTAACGCAGGGTAAAAATTCTAATAAGGGAGCATCTTTAAACCACGTGGTTGCATTTTTAATTCTTTTTAACCCCTCTCTCCCTCCATGTAGCCATAACGTGATTTTTGCCTAGATCCCTCCACCCAATTATAACATAGTTTTTTTCAATTAATTCCAGAAGATATTTTGTGCTGTTTCCTGTAATATAAATTTAATTAAGAATTATGACCCCCCTCCTTGCGTAGCCCAGCATTGTGATATCACTTTTGATATCAAATTTGCTCTGAAGACGAGTGCCCTCCACTTACAGGCACCGTCTATTATTCGTTGCAGTCGTGGCTCTACGACTTAACGGTATCATACATAAATTAGTCACAGAGGAAGGAATGGCAGGAGGTGTAAATTAGGCGCGGTAATTCGAGGTTCACATAGTTTAATACACACAAAGTCAAAGGCAAGGTATTGTAATATTTACAGAAAATTCAATTATTATAATAGGCGAAAGAAAATATACAAACAAAACATACAATTTCCAAAAAAAAAATTATTGAAGAGAAGTTAAAATTTAAACACAATCCACAATTATAGGTATATGAAAGAAAAGGAACACAAAATTACGCAATCTGCTTCCTTAAGGAAGATTACTTGAAGAAAAGTTAAATTAGTTTAAAATTCGAAATTATCTAATTAATATTTTAAAAAAACAACATAGAAATGTACAATCTTACTTACTTACCTACCATTAGGATATTTTTGAGAAAAAGTCACATCACTTAAATTAACTTTATGGATAAAAAGAAAAGTAAGCACAAAAATTATATAATCTACTTATTAACTAACTTATGCGAAAACAATCACTATTAAAATAAATGTCTCCGCAAAAATCTCGATTGTTATATACATAAAAAGAGTACTTAGGCGTTGGGCGTTTCTTCGACTTGACTCGCCCTTTCGCTGAGGGCTCTCCACTCCCGATTTCACTTCAGCTTCCACACTCCGCACTCCGGATCTCATTTCTGATTCACCTCTCAACTCCCGATTTCGGTTCGACTGTGACCTCACTTTTCCTGCTTCGCTTTCTGATTCATGTCCGTAACTACGACCCGTACTTCGGATCTCCTTCTCTCGATTCGCAATCGTGACTCTTCCGAATCTCAATCGTTTCTCCCTCATCCGAATCTTGATCGTAACTTATTCACTTGAAGCCGGCTGCCCCTCATATACTCTGCTCAAACGGGGTGTTGGCCTTCGAGTCTACAGGGCAGCGCCCTCCAAGTTCGCCATTGGGTTAATCTTCTTCGTCTGTCTCGTCATTGGTTCCTGCGCCGATCTCGCTTTCTTGGTTGGACCAGCGCTTCGTCACCCTCGATCTCCTTCTCGGCCACGCCCCCGGCGACTTCCTCAGTCTTTCCGTCTCCTGGCCATGTGCAGAGCTCGGTCTTATGCACAATTTTTCCTTTATAGCGGCTCCCGTGCCTACGCCAGCCATAACTACTCCTTTTTTGTATAGTTCAATTTCTTTTTAAATTCTTTTATAATTAAATTTATTATCAAATTTATAATCAAACTTATAATTAACTTTATAATTAAATTCTATATTATTTATTTTTTTATAATTAAATTTCCAGTTAAATTTCTTTTAATTTCATTTCTTCTGCACCAACAATTACATAGAAAAAAAATCGTATGGTTCGCACAGGAGCAAAATTCGAAGAATAAAAATATTTATTGCTTAATTTGAAATATGTTATAATATTAAATATTAAAAATAAATGTCTTGAATCGTGTATAGGGTCCAGGCCGTAAAGGCAAAATAGCTTAAGAATAACTGTAAATATGTGTTTGATAATTATGTATATAACTGTCAATGAGGGTCCCGTTAATGAATCATCCATTAGAGCGACGACCGCGGCCGAGGGAAAGAGATTAAAATCTCACGATGAGTCACTCGGGCCGCGGGCGCGCTTAATTAAATATTTTAATTTTGTTTTTGAGATAAAATCGCAAAGTAAAAATCAGGTAGTCGCCTACGGAGCGGTCAGCTAAAGTGTATTTGCTCCGCATCTCTGGACCAATAGAGATGGGGCAGGTAACAACTGACAACCACACGGCTCGTGACTTGAGATAGCGCGCCGTACATTTTTTCGTACGGTGCTAAATTTAGATTCATTATCGCTAGAGAGCTCAATAATTAAAGTGTGAGGTGTCATTTTCTTCAGAAAAACAAGGGCTACCTGATGCGATATTAATAATTTAGATATTTATATAAATAAATAAGTTTCATTTTTTATCACGTGCACGTGATTTGCAAGCGCTGACATGCCCGGACAGTAGTCTGCGTATTACACCCACATGCGGGCATGTCAGACGCACATTTTGACATATGACTCATTACCGGGAGATATGAGAGAGCGGATTTATCTTAAAAAATATCCGCGCGCCGCGAGATATGCGCCGCCGATGCACGGTATCGCCGGCGCCCAGCGGTCGTTCCGCTAGGCCGAGCGCACAGCTTCCGTGGTCCACCACGTTACGCCGATGCCTACAATAAAGATGCAAATCCCCTCTCTCACTAATCCCTTTTTGGCAGTTATTTTCCCGTTATTTTGGCTGGACCCAAATAAAAAGGCTGCGAAAACCTAGCGAAATCACAGTGCTCTCAGTGCCTTAGTGCCAGTTAATATTTGTTGCCGTGTTTGTGCGACAAATAGTTTATTATAACGTCACTCTGCCCGTTTTTCGCTAGGTTTCCTTCTGAAACAAAAACTTTGCTTTTTATTTTTCTTGTGTGTAAATTGTTGTGAATTAAAACCCCTGAAGAAACACCGTCGATCGTAGCGTTGCTCTCCGGTGTTTCCAAAGTATCATCATCATCATCATCAAGATTTAGAAGCGAGTTGTGACTCATCGTCAGTGACGTCACGACGCCCGGAGCACAGCAGACAGGCGAGTAATCGGTGATCCACCCTATTCTAAAATAATTGTTTGTTACGGGCGTGTCTGTCCGTAACATCGTAAGTTAAACCAAAAGTAAAAAAAACCTAACAGGTATAGTCCTTACAAATCAATTTTTTTGACACCTTAATAATATTACATAGGCAGTATTTGAAACAAAAGAATACGATCCACTCTTTCCACATATTTGAACAAATAATCTATTCATATTAATTAAAAGCACCGAGTCAGTGTCTCATTAAATTCGTTTCTCTTTTTGAGATCTAAAAGAAGGTTATTGATTTTAAAAATAATTAGGTATATCCTCTATATGTCTGTAGGAAATGAATCCGTCAATAAAACATAAGTTAGCATATTTTTCCTAAACCCAAAACGATTCAATATTCACATAGAATTTAATAAATAACCCAGTCTCGCTTATTACAAACTTCTATCACTCAACCGATTAATTATAATTATTAAACATACAGTAGGTATAACTTTACTGTCTATCAAAAATCATCACAGCACGCATAGAATAAACCACATTTGACTTAATATAAAAGGACATCTCGAGGTGTTTTCAATTTTGATTAAAACTAAATCATAACATTACGCAATTATTACAACTAAACAAAGTAGCCATTTTATCGACAATTTAATCTTACAAAAAAATTATAGATATATGTTTATTTTTCTTTAATTCAAAATTAATCCATTCCGGCATTTCACCAATTTGTATTCATTAATTGGCAATTCCATTTTACACGGTTTTCAGATAAAAAATCTTTCAGCCTTTTGTAGATTAAAATCTTACTCTTAATTATATCTTTTAAAATAAAAGCTTTTTGAGGAGTCATTCAATAATAATTAATAATAACATTTGCCACAATATTTTAGGTACAGATATAAGAGATTATACTTACATTTTATTTTACATAGTTACAAGTTACATCGTCTATTATACACCTATATGTATTTTCACATTACAATAAATTTTGATTAGAAAAGCAAAAAAAAATAGCTATTACGAATATTAATACAAAAAAATAATCCTGATTCTACACAGTATATTTATATGATATTTTGTATATATTTTATTAATTTATAGGTTTCTTACTTTCCATTGACTTTGTTTCCTTTTTTTGTGTGTGTTAAATGATACATCAAGTCTGCGTGTGCCTATTGTCGTTGCGTAATTAATTGCTTTTTTTTGGGATCGCGGCGTCGTAATTACTCTCACTTTCAAAGTTAAATTTACCTATACATCACACATAATATATCATCGATATATAATATATATTACTGGGGACATTAAATCGTTAGTTGAATTATTAAATTATTATTAATTATATAACCGACACCTCTCCTCCCGATTATTGATAAATCATCTGGGAATTTAGTAATAGATTTCAAACGCCTAGGCCTAATCTTTTCTCTGTTCCCGCCAGCTGCTTGGTCAGATGGGATTTTCTCCCCATTCCCTTGGGACGATTCATTCGGAAATATTATTATATCGCCGGTTCCAGAAAAAAACCTCTGTAAACCAATTTACTGATAATTTAAAAATATTTTTCTGTGTCGGCAAACGTTTTATTGCACCGGCCGTCAGGAATTCTAAAATGTCCCAAAGTCCGGGCCCATTCGTAACTGCGACTACCTATTGTTTTCTAAAAGGTCGTCTAAGCCCTAAAATATACCCTCTATCATGGATCGGGTTTTATGATGCAGCCTGTTTGTCTCCCCGGGAAAGTTACCATTGACTGCTTTCTGACAGAGGACCGCAATTCTGACATCGCACGTGCGCCCATTCCTATTGTTAAAAGCGGTGCCGACAAGCTCTGCTGGTCATAAAACTATGTTAATCGTATTCTTCCTTGCACGTATCAACAAAATATTATCTCTGAAAACCCAATTTTAATTTATTTTAAAGTCAGTTCCCCGACTTATTTATTTCTATTACGGTGGCCGGGCAAATCCTGTCTAGTGAAGCGACCATCTGTTAAAGCTATTATTGGAATGTGGATCCGCGTCGTTTCGCCGTCGATTCTATGGGAATTAATCCTCCACGGTAGTGATAACTATATCAATTGCCTTATCCCTCACCCCTTTGATTAGGTCACGTGGTTTACGGTCGATCCCTAAATATAGACAAAAAATAAATAAATATATATATGTAAGTAATGTAAATTGTTCATTGTTAATATTTTTGTCTATGTGTCTATGGTTGACTGGTTTGTTCCAGTTTATTCATGATTCATGTTGTCATTTCTATGGTTTATTCTGACGTTTCTGCCAATTGTCGAATTTTGCGCGCGATTTCTCGTTGAAGCTCGTTAGGTATACTGTTTGTTGTTTATTATATTTTTATAATAATGGATGTGGAGTCGGAAAAAGTATACATGCAAAATCTTCAGGATTATATTTTTGATGAAAGTAAAATCGTTACATACAAATGGCTTAGCAATAATTTGTCAATTCATATTAATGCTGCAAAACAACTAATAGAAACATTTATAAAGGAACAGCACGTTAAAAATACCGATGTTGTTTTCGTTAAAACTTATTTCGTATCTGGAATTTTAAAAAATGATGAGGGAATGGTGTCAACTGTTGTGAAGGAGGAAAATTTGACGTCATATAAAGAATCATTACAGACCGTTTTGTCAGAACATATTTATAGTATTCATAAAGGTGCATCATCAACAGACGCGAACGCTTTGTTTTTAGCTGGAGAACACAAAGATGAATGCATTGGAATAATAAAAAATGGTTTTCTTACGAAAAGAACATGTGATGAATTGTCTTCTTTGCGATTAGGTACATATCCCAAATCATTATCTGATAAAAAAGATTCTATACCTAGTAAAAGTTCTACAGAATCTGCATCAAATAGAGCGACTTCTAAAGACCCTGTTGTACAGAAGGAAGAGAAAAAGGATATTCAAAGTACAAACAATAAAAGCTTTATCACTACACCAATTAATAAACCAAAACAGAGCAAAACTGGTATTGCCGGATTCTTCTCTAAACAGATCAACGATCCAAAATTAAAAGTGGAAAAGGAAATTCCTGTGGCAGAAGCATCAAAAAAGTTGCCCGTTGGACCAAGTACAAACGGAATTAAAAAAGAAGCTATTTCTCCTGTTAAATTAAATAAATCTCCTGATAAAAAAAGTGAAGAAATATCAAAGACTTCAGATCAAAATTTGCCCAAAAAAGAAACAAAAAATCTTAATGGCTCACAAAAAAAACAAAAACAACCTGTTGCTAAAAAAGTCCCAACGAAGAAACGCAAACGAATTCAGATTTTAGATAGTGAAAGTGAAGAAGACATTGATGTTGATGATATATTCGTCCCCTCATCTCCAGATGCCGTGCCGCCTCTTTCAATTTCTGATGATGAAGATATAATACCACCAACACCTGAAGTGGTGAAACAAAACACTAATAAAGCACCTTTGAATTCTAGAAAACGGAAAAAAATTGTTGACAAAACATTTATGGGCGAAGACGGTTACATTGTCACAAAAAAAGAAGAAGTGCTTGAGAGTTGTTCAGACATGGAAGAAGAAGTAGAAAATAAGTCATCTAAAAGCAACTTGCCAGCTGAGAATATTTCAACAAAAACTGTCAACCCGCCTAAAAAACAAACGAGTCCTGAAGCAAAATCCAAAACAAAAAAGAAAACTCCTCCACAAGGTAAACAGCAAAGTCTCATGAATTTCTTCAAAAAAGCGACGAAATGATTTTACATATAACATGTTGTGTTATCAATAAATATATCCAGGCATGATTAAATAAAATAAGATACTTTCCTACAAGCATACTCTGTTCTCGTACTTTGTTTAAATACTTTTAAAAGATGTTACCTTTTATGTAACTTTTTTATTTGCTGGAATGAATTTATTTTGTTTAAGAAATGTGTTCTTTTATCAACTCTTTTCTGTCCATTTCCTCATTGAATGTCATCTTTCAAAATCGAAACACCCTGGGATATTTTAATGGCAAACAAAATAAGAGAAAGATTCTGGTATTATTGGCAAAATACTTGTGGGCAGAAACAAGCCCACCTTTTTTATACCATTTTCACCAATTTTAGAATGTCTAAAAAATATTTTACAGTATTATTTTATAATTATTCTAATATTTTAATTTGAATACTTCAATAAATGTGACATTAATTTTTTTATTAGATGTAAGTTGAAATTCTCTCGGATACAGTACTTGTCTGTAATGTTAATGTTTAAATTATCTTTTAATTTCAAATCAGCTTAAAAAACAATTAATTTATAACTGCAAGGTATGAAGGAATCAAAAGTTCAACATGAATTTGAATCTTACCCACCAAATTAATAATTTTACTAAACATAATGTTTTGTATATTGATTACCTCTCTTTTTGTATTGAAACTGAATTTACATTATATGTGGGGTATAAAAGCAAAGGCACCAATATCCAAAAAAATTAAAAAATGTTTTGAATGCATTCACCGAGGATTACTAATTTAAAATGTACTGAATTATAGATTTTATGTATATCCCTTGCAAAATTATGTTTCTTATAAAATAAATAGGCTATATTTCCTGTAAAATCTCAAATTTATTACATTTTAAATTAATAAGCCTCGATGACTGCATTTTTTGGATATTGTTGCCTTTGCTTTTTTACTCCACATATTTAGGAAATAAAAGCAAAGGCAGCAACATTAAAAAAATTAAAATATCTTTTGAATGCAGTCACAAAGGATTACTAATTTAAGATGTACTGAATTCTAGATTGAGAAAATGTCTTCTAAAAATTTAAGCCTACAAACACCTAATATGTTGATATTTAATTTATTATTGCATATTATTTTTCATTGGGCTCATTGCAGAGATGTTTTTTAATGTGATTGTGAGGAAAAAAACATTTATTTACTAAGATATGACACGTTTTACACGTTGGATTCTTCTTACAAAATGTCTAAACACAAAAAAAAAACAGTGATTATTTTGTTATATCTGGGTTCGGTGTTCTATGAATTCGATAGTATTGTCTGAGGCGTAGAAATGCAACCCTCTTAGATGTTATGTACAAAATTATTGTGTAATAACAGTAGAATTCATAATTAATGCGTATACACCACGTGGATGTTTTTAACCAATGCTTTTGTTTGTCGAGGATTTATAAATTTGAAGCTGCAGAAAACAGTAAAAACACTTTGAGTTTAAGGCCGGCGCCACACTGCGCGGATTTTCCGTCACGTAAAATCGGCAAAGCAAACAGGTCGCCTGATCGTCCACGTAGTGTGTTTGATAAGCGCATATTGTATGGAAAGAAACATAGCGGCGTTAGATCAGCATAGTGTGGTGCCGGTCTAAGAGTTAATTTAATAGTGAGCTTGGACGTTTTCAGTACATAAAGATATTGTATTGAGCTGTCCAAACCCATATAGAATTCATTTTCAGCATTTTGTGGGTTCGTCGCTTTCTGCATAACAGTGTCCAATTTACTACGAGTTAAATGAATATCTATTTATTTTTATTTTATGAAAAGAGAATCATGACACTGTTGTAGAAAACATCTGCTGGTTAGATAAAATAAACTATTATTATATATTTTAAAAATAATAGCCGACATGAGGAAACAATGATGAAAGAAACTCTCCAGAGTTTAAGGAAATTATGAATTATAGAATTCCACAGGATGACATAATGTCAAGTACTTTGAAAGTAATTTGTTTCAAGACAGCCCTAATGTATCTTTGAGCTATTATTGTTTGTTTTTACACAATGTGTTTGTGAAATTTGATCATGTGAGTATATCCTTGCATCATAATATGAATTTATGTGTATAAAATTATTAAAATGATGCATGAATTTTGTATGTGTTTAAGAAAATAAACAATTATAAAATGTTTCCACTTACTGCCTATTAATAGTACTCTGGTGCAAATTACATATCAAGTAAAGTTGGCTGGGTGGATTTAGTTGTAATACTGATAGTCTGCCAGTTGTATTTCTTTTCATATTATAGAGACAGTATTTTGGGTAAAATAGGATAGTTTTAAATTTTTTCTTTATGATCTTAAAACTCAGAATGAATATTGTGTATCTTAACTATCAAATCTATTACATATAAGTCGTTAACGATTTTGAATTGAAAAATGTTTGAATAATTTACACAAACTTTGTAGGAAAATAATCCCTGCACTCATTCTGTACCCAAAACATAAATTCAGTTCACTTTTACCTTTTTTAAAAATATAGATATACATTTAAAAAAATATGTAATGACTGTTGTGTTAAAGTTAGGCACGAAAAATAGAGATATTATAGATGTTTTACAGAGATGAAGCTATTTACATGGGAAAATAAGTATAGAAGTTTTTTGGGTGTTTCAAGTATTTTGTGTAAAATAAAGAAGAAATAGAATATTTCCATACCTGTTTTACCATATAAATAACTTTATCTCTTGTCAGATATCTATAATATATCTTGATTAATAACCGTCCACCTGGGGAAGAAAATCCAGCAATTGTGTTCTTGAAAAAAAAATTTGGACATCAAGAATATTGTGAAGAAAAAGACTCCTTCCTTCAATGTAAGATGGAAAAAAGGGCCTCTAAATAAAAGCTGTACATACATATGAATGTTTTTTCACACGCATTACAAAAATAATCATACCAAAAGTTTTATAGCGCATGCAACTTTCGGGCCCCAATTCGAACCACGGTATAGTTACATTAGTTAAATTTCACCACAATGTATGGTGAAATTTTTTCCGGGTAATTGAATCCCGGTTAATCCAAAAGCATCGAAAAATTATTTCACAATACAAAACTGAAAATTTCCAAAATCACGCACCACATGCTCTTACTGCCCAAAAGTCAAGCACATGTGTGTGTTTATATAACAAAAATGTCACCTGTATATTGCAGGGTTGTCAAATACTTTTTTTGTACATCTTCATCTTTTGTACAGTTCTTATTCAATTCACTGAAAAGATGATAAAAAAGAAATTGCAATAACTCAATGAAGGTAAAGAAGTATATTTTAGATCATCTTCATCTTTTTTGGTGACAGAACCCTTTTGGAAAGCGAAATACTTGACGGAACCCTACAATAAAACAATAGTTTTTAAAGGGTATTCTTTATTAATAAGCATAATAAAAGTACCATGTAACAGTTACTTATTACTTACATAACAAGTATGTAAGTAAGTAATAATAGTAATAATTACATAACAAGTATGTAAGTCAGAACGGTCGACCAGAGAGAGGTGTTTTGAATTTTTTTCTAAATTCTTGCAGAACCCCTGCAGGGATATGGCGGAACCCTAGGGTTCCGCGGAACACACTTAGAGTATAGCTGTTTTAGATAGTATGATTGATTTTTCTACAGAAATCAACTCGCATTTCTCTTGACGCAGGTTGCACATTATAAAGTATCTTCATCATTACTTACTTCTTCATCATAAATACTTTAATTATTTTTTTTTAACTGTAAATGGTTGCGGATATTTTATACCAATCGTATGTTTTTCCAAGAAACGATTCTCGACGTTTCGTTGAATGCTTATTCAACGTCATCAGGAGGACGACCTGAGAGACATCAAAGACAGTAAAGTCCGCCGATATTACATAGTACATATTACACACTGGCGACCTCTATTGTAGAAGAAGTGAACACTCCACAAAAAATGCATATAATATACGTCTTCGAAAGCAGTAGTCAGTCCGCCCTCTACCTCCGCAGGTAAAGGTCGTCCTCCTGATGATGTTTAATAAACATTCAACGAAAGGTTGAGAATCGTTTCTCGGAAAAACATACGGTTCGTATAAAATATCCGCAACCCGTTACAGTTAAATATATCTAATGACCGTAATAACAACCTTAACTCTTTAATAACTTTAATTCTTCTTATTATACCATCTTCTATCAGAGGTCGGCTATAAATTTAATAAATTATAATAATATTCATATAACTGATTTCATTAATTTAACTTACTTTTAAGCCAGTCATGTGCTGATTGCATATCAATATCCTGCATTCTTAAATTTTTTGCAAATTTGGTAACACTTATTGTAATTTTCACCAATGTCGAGAATATCGTCATTTCCAATCTGGTTTTATTAACATTGAAAAATTTACCCCACGACAAGATGTTCAGTTCTATAAATGCTTAAAACATAGAGGTGAATTCTCGAGCGATGATGGATGAGCGGATGATGGACCCCGCAATGGGATCCGAAACGTCGGCCAGAAAGGTCGTAATAACACAGCATAATACCCCAGAAGACACAAACCAGAAGATTCTGAGTGAAAACCTAAGAACAATCCTAAATAATATTTGGGTAGGATCTGTCAAATGGTGTAGATTTGCAAGTAAAATATTTTGGGGGTGACGGGAAATGTTGCCGTATGTTATCCGCCGGGTCCTAAAGAATAAGTATGTAAAATCTGGTTCAGATCGGTTAAACGTTTATATATATATATGTTGAAAATAATGAAAAATTATTGTTATGGTAATACATATTGCAAAAGTTCATAAATGTGATGTTATATGTAAATTATGATTGTTAGCCACAAATTAAGAATAAGTGCCCCCGAAGAAGTTTATATGGAGCGTGCTGGTTTAACAATGAGAAATTCTATTTTTGGGCCCATGGACAACATAATTTTTGCTTGATTTCTCGACGGCTAGTAATCTTGTTCTTAGATCAACTTTTGAGTAAATAAGGCCAAAGTGACCGAGGATTTCCGGAGAGTCCATTAAGCTGTTAACTACTTTGTAGAAAAAGGATAAGTCTACCACCTGTCTGTGACTAATTAAACTATTCATCTTGTATCGATTACATATATCATGGACTTTCCTAACCTTTTCGTTTTGTGTAAAATACAGTAAGCATTTGCAGAATTTGTGTTGTATTTTTCAATGCTGTTTATCTGTTCATTCGTGTATGGGGACCATACTACAGACCCATATTCCAAGATAGGTTTAACCAATGCCGAGAACAGATGGAGAAGTGTGTCGACATTTTTAAAATTTTTGCAGATGAATCCCAGGACTCGATATGCCCGAGTTATCTAACTGATATGATCAGAAAATGTTAGTTTGTCATTAATAATCACTCCTAGGTCTTTTAAGAGTTTGAACGATCTGGCCATCCAGTGAGTAGATCACAGGTAGTTGGTTGTGAGACTGCGAAAAAGCAATCACAGCACATTTTTTTATATTTAAAGATAGCTTATTTACAAACATTGAGTTACGTTGACAGGTTATTTATTTTATTTTATTATAGTTTATAAACAATGATTTTAATAAACAGCGTAATAAATTAAAAAAAAAATTGAAATAACGAATAAAACAAATGAACTGAGAATAAGAAGTCTATTTGTAAAATAATAAAAAATTTGCTTTTGACAAGTGTTTAGAGTTCTTGTGGCACAAAATTCCTTTTTATGCTCTGAAAAAATTCGGCTCACAATATAATATGAAGAAATTGATCATTTATTTTGCAGTTCAGATCTTTTGAGATATTAAGTAGCAACACATGAATAAATCGCAGGGTTAAAAGAAAGTAGGGGAGACTGGGATCTTGATCCTCATGGGAGACTAGGTAGGTACATGAGATTTACAGAACTTCTGTGAACAATGCATTATTTTTAACTTGCAATATTAGTAGCCTATTTTACCTGCTAACTTTCAAAAGTAGTGACGTTAGACTCGACAAGTGTACAGATTGCCGACGGTTTGATATTTGTTGCTGAAGACACATATTTTTCTTTACTTTTTATTTTGATTAAACTTTTAGATTCATTATGCTAATACAAAGATCGTGATATTCCTATTACCAAAGTACCAACCTACCCGATATTGATATATTTTTTATTTTCACATGTCAAAAAAATCAAAATATTTTTTATTTTCACATGTCAAAATCAAAATATTTTTCAATTTTGTAAAATTTCAAAAAAATTCAAATTATGTGACGTGGGGGGCTAATTTTCGATTTTTCGATTTCGAATTACGAATAGCCGCAGTTTTAGAATTATTGGGGTTAATCTACTATGAAATTAACATTTTGGGACTTTTATTTAACAATTTCAAATTATGAGGAATTTTGAATTATTGGGGTTTGGATTAACGGAGTTTTACTGTACTATGTTTGGAGAGGAGCAGTCTCTCTCATCCAACATGCATAACTCAAATTATATGCGTGTAGTAAAAAGTAAGCCTATTTTACACTAAGTTTTATAACACCAATTTAGGCTATTTCTCTCTACATATAATGATTAATCACTTTAATCCAGGACAGCAACTCAGTTCAAAAGCGAAATATTAAATTATGTTGACAGTTTGTGAGTGTAATATATGCTCATCACAGACAAAACTACATATATTCCACTAAGAACCACTACTCGTAGACACGCAGTGTTGATCTTGAAACCGGTGCACTCATTGTAAAATTTGTTAATCTAGATCTCATTCTTAAATTGCATTTATTGATTTGCGATAGCCTTTGTTTTGTTTTGAATATTACTTACAATTTATTTCATTACTAAGACATTATGTATTTATTATCAATTTATCATAAAAAGTGATTCAAAATGTTCATAAAATATTTATACTTTGTACTCTGATGTCACCCTAGGACCATATATCAGGGTTAATAATGACCTGTTGGCTTTATACGAGAATTATTGTGTTCATTTTTTGAAAAATGTTATATTTTCCATCATTGCTACCATAACACATTTTTCAAACAAAGGTAATGGGATTAGAATGGAATAAAAATTCACTAAGAATTGTTGAAATAGTTTAAAATTTTTGCAAAATTCTCGTGAAAATTATGATTATTTCGAATTTATTCCTTTTGATTCACAGGTCTACAAACATATTACACATATTGTTTTGTATTATTTATATACATATATACAATAAATTATATAATATTTAATTTATTATTTATACATACAACATTATGCCTTGAATTAAAACAAAACATAATTTGGTTCAAAATTGAAAATTGTGTTCATACATATCTTTCAAAACTGCAAACCTTTATTCAATTGGATTTTAAAGTCACTTGTAACATACTGTTTTTCAGCATAATGTCAAGAAATTATCAATTCATCAAAAATGTAAAGATTGACAATAAAATATTGATTCAGTATAGTTTGTGTATTTTAAAGGTCGACAGAAATCAAACTATTAGCTTTATTTATTAGTAGGTTTAATTGATTGATTTTGTACTTATCTTGATTTCAAAATATTTTTTGAGTTTTTTATAGTTCCAACTCTGCCTGCCATATTACTCCTTGCAGAAAAGTAATGACTCTGATTTTCATCACAATGCATAGATATATATTTATACATGTAAAAGTCATATTCGAGAAATATACAACAGTATGTCCTTCAAAAATGTTTGATAAATGATTCAAAATGTAAATTTTGATTAAAACATAATGACATCAAATAATATTTTAAACATCTGAAAGTCTTTATTTGGGGGGTTTTGATACTGCTTGTTAAGAATAAAAATATCTACGTATTTGTTAATCATACATACACAAACAATATTACATCTGCAAAAAAATATGATTAAAATGACAGTTAAATATGTGTAATAGAATTGGACACATTGGACATTTTGAAACTCCAGTGAGTTGCCAAATGGCAAAAAAACCAACTATTGATTTGATATGAACTCTGATAATTCGAATTTCATCGTAATTTAAAATTTTCCAAATCACAAGTCCCAAAATGTTAATTTCATAGTAAATTAACCCCGGCAATTCTAAAACCCCAGTAATTCATAATTCAAAACGTTAAATGTAATATAAATGTGTATTGATTATATTATATTGAATACAGTCATTCACACACATCATACAGTTTGTACATTTACCAAATAAATTTAATAAAAAAAAAAGAAAATAATTCGAAATTATTTTGAAATTTTACAAAATTGAAAAAATATTTAATTTTTTTTCGCGAGTGAGAAAAACAAATACATATGTCAATATCGGATACTTAAGTAATAAAAATGTCAGGATATCGAATAATATAAAATTTATCTGTAACTTTAGTAATAAAAATGTCGGGATCTCTGAATTAGCTTACTAAATATTGTGTTTTCAAAATGATTTCTTAAAATATGAAAAAATACAGATGTTTTTTACAAAATTAAATGGCCCTCTTCATGAGTTTTACGACTTTGTAGAATATCGCAATCGCATCGCGATTTTCTTTGTATCTTGAATTTTTAATGAACAGGGTTTTGCATAATTCAAAATGTTTTTTTGGGTTCCCTGAATTTCGAATTATCGAGGTTCTACTGTAATTAACAAGATATCTCGAATAAAACTCTCATAAGAATATGTTTTTATATTATTAATATACTTTTATCCTAAAGAATACCATAAACTTGGATGGTAAATAGTTCTGTAAAATAGACACACCTGCGTCTTATTACTGTCCCAAATGAATGAACATTACTGGGTTCTTATGCCATTATTATGTGAGTCCAGGATCTTTATTATAATATAAACATCAGTCATTATATATCATCAGAGAGAAATTATGTCCACTGCAATGTGCAGCCGACAGCTTAACATGGTGCAAAACCACAAAAGGATTTACAACATTATAATCTTCTAGACAACCTGTAAATCTTACATAAATTAATCTATTTACAGAAGTGATTTATCCCATCGTTCCCAAAAAACTATACAACAATTATTTGCATTTGTTACAAGCGATGTTGCGAGTGGAACACCATGATCAAACAGGTTTAATGTATTGAAAGGTAAAAATAATTTAATGCTTGTAATCATCAACGTACAGACTAAAAGACAAATAATTAACAACCTTTACAACGGCCTTCCTATAATTGCATCTGTACCAAAGCACTGCTAATATATACATATATCAATTTTGATCAGAGACTAAAAAAATAAAAAAGTTTCAGTAAAAGTGCAACAAAACATGTTCAAGTATATGTATTACTTTATGTAATATACTTTCCTAAAATAAAAAATACAAAACTCATTATTATTCATTAGAGCTAACTACGTTTATATTGCTGTAATGAGTATTAATCAATAAAAAATAACTTAAATTACATATATTTTTAAATCATACATACATAAAATCATAAAATGCGTTAATGTCCCATATAAAACATTAATCACACATATTTATTTTACATTTCTGTAATTTATAAATAATCTTAAAGGTACTTTGTACATCAGTAATCTTAAAAACAATACTAATTATTGTTACATAATAATAAAAAATATTATTGAATTTTGAGATCTACACAAGTTTAACATAGATGCAGAATTCAAAAATCTTATTAATCAATTAATGTTGTAATAGAATTAAAATATATCACAAATGCTCGAGCAATGGGAATATATATTAACCCTTAGCACTCGAGTGCCGCAATAGAGGCGGCATACTCGAATGCCGCCGCTATGGCGGCAAGAAAATAAAGTATTATTTCTCAATATTTTTTAAATATTGGGTTTTTTAGTGTACAATATAATTTAACCAGAATCATTTTAGTACAATTAATTATCAATAAGTTAAGGAATTTTATCGAGAAACGAGTAATAACATACCAAAAAACTTACGAGTGGAAAGGGTTAAAGGTCGCATTTGTAAACTGTTAATATTCTGACAGTTATACTCCTCCACTTAGTGCTCACCTGGTAACACAATGCTAATAGTCCAGTCATATTTGGGGTTTCACCTCAGAATGAGAGACAATAAGCGGTAAACTTGTATAAATCTTGTAAAAGTCTCATAAAATTTTGTGTGAGCGTCTTAAGAGTCAAGTCAAAACTTTTTTTTGCAAATATCTCACTTCCTATGGTTTTAATGCTATTTGCATTTATTATAAAAATTGTAGAGAATAAAATTCCCTACAACTTAACCATTTTTGAGATAGAGCGCGGAGAGCGTGCGGCTCTTAGCCACTCGTACTATAATGCACGGTCGAGTAAGTAAGTCCCAGTAAATAATATGCCGTATAAAGTCTACAAATCATTAAAAAATATATAATTATGAATAATTTACATTGTTAATTAATCAATACATTATATTTGATAATATTTTTCATTTATTGAAATACTTACCTATTCGTGTAATTAAAAAATTGTTGCATTAAAAATGTAGGAAGCGAGATATTTACAAAAAAAAAGATTTTTGTGACCTTTGACCTAGAATATCTTAAGACACGGACACAAGATTTTATGAGACTTTTGGGACAACATTTATAAAACCAAAATAAATATTTATACAAGTTTACAGCTTAGTATGTCTCATTAAGTGAAAGGACGCTTAAGTGATTAGACTATAGGTGAAAAAAACTACAAAAAACACAAACACTTACAGAACCATTAATTTAAAAAAAACTAACAAACTTTGGATAAACCGGTAGCAGCCAAATATTTTTTCATTGATTTTATTTTTCTGTATGTCTCTCTAATTGATTAATAAATTTGGTTTATTGTTTTTAAATGTCTACCGATTTCGACATTACTGTATTTTTATCAGGACAGAAGCACAATAACTTCCGTACAATAAATTTACAAAGAATTCAAATATAAGGAGGAGATGTGCCCTCATTTGTTGTGGAGGAGAGGGGTGGAGTTTGAAAGTGCGGCACTGAAATTGGGAACACATATATTAAATAATGGGTTATTTGTTAAATTTAATTGGTTATTAATTATACTAGATAAAGTGCCGAGAGTTGATTTTGATTTCTAACATTTCTAAATTATCTAACCAAAGGCCTCTACTATTTATGTGTAAAAGTTCAATCGCGTTTTCTTTTTTAAAGTGTGGCCAAGTGTTTGTCCTGATGAAGATAAAGTGGTGTAGAAACTGGTAGATATTTAGTTTAGGATTATTATTCTAATTAATGTAGTTCATACAAAGTTTATTAGATTTTTTTGAAATTAATAATTATGTCCAACCACAAAGTTGATGCTATATACATCAAAAATACTTCCAAAACTATTTTTTAAATTAATTTAATGCGGGAGGAGAGATGCTACATTGCGTCACAATATTATCCATTTAATGTGATATAATGATATGGAAAAGAAGTGACTGAAGGAAGAATACAGGAATGCGCGAAAGAGGACACATTTGATAATTCAGTTCTAGTCCCCACATATAACAGTCGTCATCAACAAAGATCAAGGACATTTCCGATCCACTTCACCAATTCAAACGTCTAGAAAACAGTCATGCACCAAATTGTCATACATGTCAACAAATTGAGGTACCTATTATGTACATACAGTAGATTCCCGATTATGCAGGGTCCCATTAACCGGGACAATAAAACATTCCTTTGAATAAAACATTGTATTCAAATTATTCCGCAATTCTTTATGAAAAGTAAAAATATTTTTCTGTCAATTAAATATTATTACATTTTCTCAATACTGTATTCTTGTGCCGAATAACAATGTGATTAATTATGTGTATTTTTTCACCGTTTTAATATTTTAGTATGCATCAGTGTTATCAGGCACACCAGTGAAAGCCCTGTTTTAAATTATGTATGTGCGGCAAAGCGAATTATACACAAGGGCCCGTAGCAGGTTAGCAAGATATTAAAAAAGTCACGGGACTAGTCAAAAACTTATCATGGACGCACTGGCAAAGGCAGAGATTAAAATTGACTTCCAAGATTTTTAATTTAGTGTTTGTAATTATTTTCCTACATCATTCAATTATTTTATATGCTCAATATTGTACTTTCACGCCACAAACCTGTACGCTGTATGTATTTTTATAAATTTAGAGTCGTAAATTATTTTCCTATATTTTTTGAAGAGATTAAGCATGGTTTTTTATCTGGGTAATTTCTTACCCCACTTTCCTGGATAATCGAGTCTACTTAATCAATATCAACATATATATATATATATATATATATATATATATGTAACAAAAGGAACTTTCTGGACTCCCTCTTTTCTGTAAATGGTCTCCGTGAGAAGACCAAGGCCGACGTTTCGACACGGTATCACGTGCCATTGTCAAGGCTAAAAGGCCTCAAAAGTTGCGGACTTAGTTAGACTTCTTAACAGAACAAAGAGCCGATATCAACACTGCATTTGACACAAAACGACAACAAAATAAATTTGAACGCCTTGTCTCTAAAAGCACACAACCAAGAAAAGAGGTAGATCCTAAAAAAGTTGTGCATAATTTGTCAGATACATTTCTGGATTCTACCACTACATCTGCCTTGGCCAAAGGTTTTAATTTTGCATTCGCTCCCTCAAAAATACCTATAGAGGACATCATAACTGGAGTAGAAGCAGCATTAGAGAGAAGCCCTGATGTGCTTGCCGAGACAATCCGACAACAGACGAGTGAAATACTAAGGAAAGCACAAATTCCTCCACCCAATATGACAAGAGAAGAATTGCGTGCTCTAAAATCACTCAGACAAAATAAAGATATAATTGTGCTGCCAGCCGACAAAGGCAACGCTACAGTGGTCATGAACACAAAAGAATATAAAGACAAAATGCTTGCACTTCTAGATGACCCTACGTATAAAATTCATAAGTCGGATCCCACTACATATCTTGAAAAAACCACCAAAGCGAAAATCCTTGCCGCAAAATTGAAACCAGAGACACAAACTGAACTTATACCTAGAGAGAAATCCTCTAGATGTCCGAGAATGTATGGTTTACCCAAGATACATAAAAAGGACACCCCTCTTCGACCGATTGTAAGTTCAGTAGGCTCTCCAACCCAGAACGTGGCGCGATACCTCGCTAAGAAAATGCAGCCGTATGTCGAAAACGCCAAATCTTACGTACGTAACTCTGAGCATTTCATACAGCTCTTAAAAGACCTGACCATAGCTGATGAAGATCTCCTTGTAAGTTTTGACGTAGTCTCCCTGTTCACTAATATTCCAGTCGACGATACCTTGAGGATAATCAAAGATAAACTAGAACCACCCGAAGAGATCTACGCCCTTATTGAACATTGTTTGAAAAATACCTATTTCCTGTTTGACCAAAAGATGTACAAACAGATTGACGGTGCACCAATGGGCTCTCCACTCTCACCGGCTATTGCAAATATTTTTATGATATGGTTCGAGGAACAAGCGATAACCTCATCGGCAAACAAACCAAAATTGTGGCTCCGTTATGTAGATGACATATTTTTAGTTTGGCCCCATGGTCTAACTAAACTACATGACTTTCTACATTTCATAAATGGAATACATACCAAAATCAAGTTTACCATGGAACTGGAATATAACAAACAACTAGCTTTCTTAGATATCCTTTTGACAAAGAAATCCAACGGGACACTAAGCCATACGGTTTACCGCAAACCAACCCATACCAATAGATATCTCAACGCTGCTTCTCATCATCATCCTGCGCACATTGCTTCCGTAGCAAATACTTTAGTCGCAAGGGCCAAGAAATTAGCAGACGATGAAAATATCGAAAACGAAATGACCATACTTAAAGAAACTCTCCGCTGCAACAACTTCTCTGAACATATGATTCGAAAGGCTTTCACACGAAAAACTAGGTCTTACACAGATTGTGTAGAAACGAAAAAACCTTCAGGAATTGCCTTTCTGCCATATGTTAAGGGCGTCACAGACAGGATTGGAAAAGTCCTAAAAAACAATAACATCAAGCCCATTTTTCATGCTGAACGGAAAGTTTCTCAAGTATTAAGAAACATAAAAGACAACATTCCTTTGGAAGCGCATGGTGTATATGAAGTTCCATGCAAGACATGCGAAGGCACATATATCGGACGTACAAATCGAAAAACATCTGCGAGAATAGACGAACATCGCGTTGACGTAAAACGTCGAAAAAGTACATCCACGTTGGCCCAGCATACGATAACTGAAGGACACAATATAGACTTTGACAATGCCAAGGTATTGGTGACATTAAATAAAGAGAGTCATCGAGTATATAGAGAAGCGATAGAAATCGAGAAAAGACCATACAGTCTAAACACCCGAGATGATTCCCGAAGACTTCCTATGGCTTGGAAACCGATTCTCGCTAAACGAAAACTTAAAACTCAGAAAAATACCATCACCAAACCAGTTGTCTCTTGTACGATACCACCAACTGCACCGACACATCATCTTTCTTCAAAATCTCTAGCTATCCAACCGGTAATACATGAATCACCCAGCACAAGTAGACAAAGTACTTTGCATGACTCAGCACCTACACCTGCCGATAAATTACGAAGATCGCAGAGATTAAAAGAAAAAAGTTGTAGAAAATAGTCAAGCGAGTTTCGATACCACAGAGGGCGCCAGTACAGCACAATTTGAGGGCAAATAAATTGAACTTCACAATTCGAATCAGAGATGGCGTTAGTTTCGCTCGCAACTGACACATGAAACATGGCGACGATTTAGTTACACTGAACTGAACTCGAAGTACGACAGCCTTATTGGTGGGAGACTTTCATGTCACCCGCGAACAAGTACGGCTAGTCCGCAACTTTTGAGGCCTTTTAGCCTTGACAATGGCACGTGATACCGTGTCGAAACGTCGGCCTTGGTCTTCTCACGGAGACCATTTACAGAAAACGCGAGGGAGTCCAGAAGTTCCTTTTGTTACATACAATAACGCTCGCGGAAACCTCAAGCAAAACATATATATATATATATATAGATATATATAGATATAATATATATAATATATATATATTATATATTTGTGAAGAAAATTAAGGCTTTGATGTAAGAAATAGTCACATGAAAAATGAGAATCCAACAAATCCTCTGACACATAAAAAGCTTGTGATGCTACTTCTTTTATTTGCATATACAGTCGAACTCGGTTATAACGAAAGCGACGGGACCAACTAAATTTGCTCCTTATAGCCGGGACTCCTTATATCCGGGATTCACTTTTTTCACAATTTTTTTGATTGTGTGATGTTATTTTCAAGAGCAGCTAAATAAACATCCTTATCTTTCCAGAGTGATGAAACTGTAGAAGACGATTGTGAAAACTTTTTACAGATTTTTTGACGCCGATAATTTCGACTTTTTCGCGAATCTAGAGACACTTTCGTTTGTTAGTGAACATGTTTCCGATAGAACAATTCGCGTTTAACTGGTTGGGCTTTTAAATGCTATAATAATAAACTGCATAAAATAAACTGTCACCATAAACATTTTGGAAACCCCCAATAATCGGAGTTATATGACCAGTATTCTCGACCTTCAGTAAACTATTGCTTGCCTGTGTAGGTGGGACACAAGTTTGTGTACATCATAAAATGAACCCTAATTAAGTGCGAGCCGCTTTAAAAGGAAAGTGAAAAAGTTCATTGTTATGAGTACGTGTTTGTCTTTTTTTCTGTAACCCAAGCAAATATGTTTGCAGAGTTTCTAAAATTTGCTCCGTATATCCGGGAATCGCGCTCCTTATAGCCGAGACCGATTGTATGGGAATATGCGCAAATCAAAATGAATTCACAGTTTTTCTCATTATAGCCGGGATCTCCTTATATCCGAGCTCGTTACAACCGAGTTCGACTGTACATACACAAAAAAAAAATGTTGGTGTTAGTTTCATTAATTTGATAGAAAAATCAATTATGTATGCGATGCACCAAAGAAAAGTTTGTTTAATTTAATTGGTATGACCAGCCAATTGTCTATGGATACATTGTCATATAAATATACCATTTCATTTAAATACACCACAAAAAACATCATGTTTTAAATTGATGAACCACTTCCAAACCCCTTAATCAATAAATGTACAGGTAAAAAATAAGACAGAAATATTGAAAAAAATGCAAACTTTGATATTTCATAACTTCATAACTATTGATATTAGGTCATGGTTGCTTGAACATTTTAGACTCATAACATAGGCAAAAATCTACCGACCAAGTTTTTGAAGCTAGCTCTGGTACATCTGTATGTAACAAGTACATAGCTAAAAATGTTGATTCAGTGAAAAATAATAATTTAGTATGCTCTGTTTCGTGCGAGGATGAGTCGAGTATTTTTTTTGGTGCAGGAACTAATAAAACTATTGTTAAAATTAAAAAAAAAACATATATGTCATTTGACAACGCAGTGAGTTGAAAAAAATAAAGTTAAATTAAATAATTGCTCACTCTGCAAGGACTCATTACAATTTCATGAAAATATATGCTTAAAGATTTTAATTTTCTCAGAAAATTTTATACATATTTCATGAAACTTACGTTTGCACAAAGGTCTTCAAAGTTTGCCACAAATATTTTCAAATTTGAACTTGCAATATCAATATTTGTTAAATGTATGCTCTAATGCTGCTGTTTACTATTGAAGCAACGCTTATATTTATTTTTTAATTAATTTAACAATTTTAAATTTTAAACTTTGAATTGAACCTGTCAATTTAATTGTTGAAAAATGACCGATATCTACTATACAATGATGTTGGAAACAGTAAATAATATTGCATTTCAGGGGTCATACCACAATAGGGAAATTTCACTTCTTTTTTAATAGAGTAATCTTTACTTTGGTTATAAAATACATCTATGTAATTTTTTTTGTATACATTACGAGTATAAAAATGATTTTTAAATTTAATGAATTTATTTCATCGGTATTTGTAATATGTCAAATTTCCCTGTTAGTAAATGCCAAGTTGTGGTTTTAATTGACAATTTTCTCAGGTTCTATATAGGTAAATACCAGGCGCGTGCAGCGGGAACATTGGAGAATGACTTTTTGTAAATGTATATTTTGGAAAAAGAAATAGAAATAAAATATTTATGCTACAGATTTTTACGATATATCAAAATATGAATACTATGATATAAATAGTGATAGAAATATTACAAAATATATGTTGTATTCTGATTTTGTTCAAAATAATTGATTATGTAAAAGTCATGCTGCGAAGTTCCCACTGCACGTCCCTGGTACATACATTGTATTGTATACATATTTCACTTTAGTCTTAAAATATGAAACTAAAGGTCGGATGTCAAAAAAACTAACATACAGAAGAATATATAATATGTACCAAAAAAGTTTATTAGAAATATTATATCTAGATATGTATTTTGAAAACAAATGGCATTCTGCTTTAGCATAAAATGCACATTAAATTTTTTATACATAATATGTACATGTAACAAACATATAATAACCAATAAATACGTTTAAAGAGCCTAATGTTTCAACTGGTACCTTTCAGCTATAAAGGATATTCAGCCGTATTCTGAAATAAGCAATATTGCTATTTCTATATCTTGACAGTATGAAGTCCAGAAAGCTCAATATTCATAATTGTAAATAACTAAATGTTTGTTTACATTTTAGAGCTTTCAGATTGATTGAATTCATTAATTTCAAACCTATCAAACTCAAAATTGGAGACATTACAATATTATAAAATAACTGTCAAGATATAGAAATAGCAATACATTTCAGAATAAGGCCGATTGTTTTATGAAAAAAGATAAGTAGCAAAATATCATCTTTTATATCTTTTCATGTTACAACTAACCATATTGTACAGTTGTTCATTTAATCTCCAGCAAATTTATTAATTAATATGAGTAACTTGCTATAAGCCAGATAAACTTTTCGGATAGTGGTGAAATATTCTAACGACAACGGATATAAACTTTGTAAATTAATAACCAGTAGTGTAATTCAATTACTACATATCTGGGATATTTTTAAAATTGATCAAATGGTCATAATTTTTTATTGAAACAGAATTGAAGAACATAAGAATTGGCACATTTTTCTCAACAGAAATTTTTTATAAACAGGCGGTGTAAGTAAAATATATATAAGTATACGTATCTACCAAAAATATATATATATGTGTATGAATCTACCAAAAAACACAAGAAAAACTAAATAAAGGTGCTTAACATATTTAAGTCATTGATATCAATAGTGATCGACGTTACCTTACAGGCTGAGCTCGTAGCCTAGTGGGCATGACATTGGTTTTCCACACCGACAGTTCCGGGTTCAATTCTTGGTGAGGACGTAAAATCTATGTTTTTGTGACTTCAGTAATTGTGTTAAAAATATTGTCACGAGAGTCTAAAACAACAGTAACTATGCATTATGGTCCACATGAATCTAGAATTAACTGGACTATTCTAGAAAAAAACATAAAACTCAAGAAATATGTAGAAACTAGTCAAACATTTTCAAACATTCACGAAACCAACATTTTTATGTAATTTGGTTGTAACATTTCTGCAAATACACAGATAAAAATAAACCGCGCGACAGCGTGGCTAGTGTGAGTTGACCAGAGACAACAAGCGACAGATACATGGGTAATTATGTGCGAAATGGAGCGGATCTACCTGACGACAAATAGTGCAGCAAAGGATTCAACAATGTGAATTAGTGCGAACCTGTGAGAAATATTCTAGGAACAATATACATATATAAAAGAGAAGCGAGTGAAATTTTAGTTTATTATATATGATTATCAGGGCTTTTCTACAGTTGGTAGAGTATTGGCTAGCAATGTACCATGATGTTCATACCAATGACGTTATAAATTTAATACTTATGTAGACTCAAATTTATTTACATGATAAATGATCAGATATAAATACAGTAGTGATGCAACGAATACTACTTTTACGAAAACGAATAAGAATATCAAACCTACTATTCGGCGAATACGAATAATTCAACAAGATTATAATAATACATTCTCTTTTTACAATGAAATTTAATAATTAAAATTTACCACCGGAAAATTTTTGTTCAAAAAGCACAACATTTGTAACTTCTCAGGCGTTAGGCGATTTCTTTTATCCGTTTGTACATTCCCAGCGGTCGAAAGTTGACGGCTTTAATGAAAATTAATTCTGGGACAGTTTTTTCAGCTTAGGAAAATATATATCTTCACGCCAGAAAAGCATGGATCAGCAGAAGGTGCCTTCTCAAAATAAACTCGTTTCAATGGGCCGGCTTTGTTTTGGGACGAGTTCACTAACAAGCTATGTACGCAAACCGATATCTTTATTCTTTATAACAAAAACAAACAAATAAAGTTATACATATTTAAATTTAAATTGCCAAATTTCTTATAGAAATGTTTCCAAAAATCACTTTTTTTACGCTTACGAGAGGTCATGTTATTAGATTTAATTTGAAATTTTTTATATATAAAATGGAACGAACAATACATATTAAAAAACAAAAACTACATTAAATGAGCAACTAACCTTATTAATAACCCAAAAAAACTAGATGTAAGAATTTATGTTATGCTGTGAAACAAGTAACAATTGACAATCCAAGAACTCAACAAATCCATTCATTCAATGTTAGGGGAATTCGCGATAATAGAGTGCTTAGGCGTGTTTGGATACATGGTGCACAGTCAAAACGTAATTCGCGTTGTATTCAGTTATGTAAATATTATTTATTTGTTTTTAATATTCGTGATGATATTCGGCGAATACGAATATTCAGTAAATATCTACTATTTGGCGAATACGAATATTCGTATTCGTTGCATCACTAAAATAGAGAGTGTCACATAGTTAGTTGTCCAAACTTCAGGAAAAATTGTTCAGTCAATTTTGAGTAGAAAATGTTGTAAACACTTTAAGAAAACATTTAAAGAGATAAACGATGTCAAAGTTTGCATTTTCTTCGTCAATATTTATCACTTATCATTTGTAGAATGTTAGGCATTCAATGAAGCAATATAAATATAACATTTTATAAATTCATTTGCTTTAATACGAGTCAAAATAGAAGAATATGGTGTTCTGTGCCTTGCGGCTAAATAAAATATAAATACAAAAAAACTGTTAAAACGTGTAAATATGACATCTTTATCTCCTGCGACACACAAATGTAAATTATTTGCTATATACACTTATTGCGCATATGAAAAAGATTTGCCCAAAATATGTTAGTTTGAAACAACATTGCCTGTATGAACAAGATTTACCCAAAATATATCAGAATAAGATTTGCCCAAAATAAGGACATCAGTACTGTACGTAAAGAGATACATAGTATGATGGAGACTTGTGTGATAATTAATTTTGTAGTAACTGTGAAATACTTTTCACAGTTACTACAAAAAAGTTTATATTAAAATAATAAAAAAAATATAAAGACCCCTTTTCATAATTAACGGATTTATTTAACCCTGAAGTTTGGACAATTAGCTAGGAGTCATCAATAGTGTATGAAAGTGGTCATTAGAAAGAAAAAGATTATGTTAAAAGTTAGATAAATCATTAATGTTGATGTACGTTCAATATCAAAAGCCATCCAATATTTTGTTTGTAAATGGAAGACAATAATTTTAAAGGTAAAAAAATCTATTTATGGATTGAATCTGAAAATTTAAATAGCCGTCTTTTAATACTAATTTCAAGAAAATAAAAACTGAATGGTGATTAGTTTGCAAAATTTGGATTTATCAAATAAGTACATTTATTTCCACGCAAAGCCCATATTCTTTACTCTATAACAAAAATTCCAAAGCTTGTATGAGATAATCATACATATTTGGCATTGTGCTATTTGATAAGAAAAATGCAAATAATCAACTAAAATACATAATTGTACAACATTTTTCAAACACATAATAAAAACATTTAAATCAGAAATCTAACGGTGAAAACCTCTTCAACAACATTATCACATTGTGGCATCATTTATACAGGGCAATCCAAAAAATGTTATCTTTAATTTAATACAAATTTGTGGGGACCAAAATTTAATATAAATTCAAATTTCGAATAAGGGAAGTAGAAATTATGGTAAACCTCGTATAATTTAAACCCCGATAACTTGAAATTCGCCATAATCCAATTTTTTTTTTAAATACACAAGTCTCAAAATGATAATTACACAAAAGATTTACTTTCATAAATTGACCCCAATAATTCGAAAGCAATCCGTAATTCTAAACAATTTTTAGACTCTTCCACCATAAATCAATGCATTTTATGTCACATAATGTGATGTTTTTTAAGAAGTTATATAAAAAATAAATAATGTGCAAAGCTTTTTGATCGCTTGCACCCATGTAGGCTTATATTTTCTGGGGTATCATGCTGTGTTTTTAGAACCTTTCTGGCCAAAAGTGTCGTAAAACACTGCATAATACCGCTGAACGGCCATGAAGGGTATCTGAGAACATGTAGGGTATCTTTTATGTACATATTTCGCAGTGTGTTATGGAATGATCATTGTCTATATATATTATGTGGCAATCCCTCAAATTGGGGAGTCATGTGGATGCTTTCTTCAGTTGGTCGACTTCATATGAGCGGATAGTTTTAGTTTATGGCATTTGCACTAATTTTTTTTACCTGAAGACGTTTGAAATTGTTTTTCAGGTTTTTAAATTGTGTTTGTGTTGTTAAAATGTTTAATTTTCTTTGAAACAAGATATTACTGTTTGTATGCAATGTTTGTATGCAAACAAGATTGTACTGTTTTGATCTGTGGTCTGGGCCGGGGAATCAAAAGTTAAAATCGAGGGAAGATATCTAAACTAATAAAAGAAACCTTCTATAAATTCAAATTTACACATTTTCGATTATGGCCTTCCAAACATGACAAAATGGAAAAAAATAATTTGATTTATTTTGCAAGTGAGAACAGCAAATATGTTTAATACATATATGCTTTAGAGATGTCGCGATCTTTGCATTAATATAGTAAATATTGTAAATGATTTCTTGAAATAAATGCAAATTTTTTTACAAAATTAAAGTTTTTTCATTAATTTTACAATTTTTGGCGGGTTCCGCATAATTCAAAATGTTTTTTTGGGTCCCTTGACTCTCAAATTAATGAAGATTTACTGTAAAAGATAGTTTTCAAAATATAATTACACTACTCTAAACATTTATAAGTGTACAACAAATGCATTTCGCAAAATATTTTTAAACACATATAGGTATCTATTAATTTTTTTTCAAACCTATTTGTGTCCTAAAATGTTGCTTATTTTTTCAATGAATATAAATTATTAAGAAAAAATCTTAGTCAGTCTTGCGGCTATTTTTGTTTCGTCGAGTGAATGTGCCGACGTGTGTTACTTTCATTCAACTTATGAAAGGATTATTCGATTTTGGCGAAATTTTTATAATTGTTAAAATAGTCGAATTGGCTTTTCCTTTCTTTCAATTTAACTAACTTTTTTATGTCTTGTATGTATTGCAAACTGACACCAATTTTAACTTAATAAACTTAATTTGAAAATTATAATAAGTTAACTTATAATAAAATACTACAGACAAAATAACATATGAAAAGGACTAAAAGAAGCACAACTACACAACTAAAACATGCAATGTTCTTTACAGTTTTGTGTCTAAAATCTCAGAGTGACAGTTTTCAAGAAATACACATTCAAAAATGAGTGAATATGAATGTCAGTGATGTAATATTTTCACAGGCTTTGACTAAGAAAATATATTTGAATGTAGTAAGATATAAAGACAGGCATATAAAAATAAAAATGTGACTATTTAACACCACGAGATCGGCATGCAAGATAAGGATACTTCAAGTAGTTCGCCTTTTGGCAGAATTTCCATCTCAGCCGGTCTACCAGCCATTTGGGCTTTTTTTTACCTTTATAGAGATGTTCAAATCCCCGTATTGGTCAATCCCCGCGAAAGATGAATCAGCACAGGTATAAAAAAACACTTGCAAATGTAAAGAAATATTTATACAAATGACTGTGTGTCAAATTTCATAATTTTGTCTGAAACTTATTTAATAATTCGAATTAGACGGGGGTAAAATATGAATACTTTTATTGAAATACATCAAATTTCAAATTATAGCTGTTTGTATTAACTTTTACTGTATAACTACAGGACTCATTCCCACAACTAACTCGTTCTGTGATATTTCTCTGCTTTTCAGGCATGAAATGTATAGGATACAACTAATGTAGTGTAATTTGTCACTATCTTGTAAACAAAAAAAATTACATTCGGTCTGTGACATAACCTACCATGTACAGTAAAACCTCGTTAATTCAAATTCAAGGGACCCAAAAAAAACATTTCGAATTACGCGGAACCCAGTTAATTCTTAATTCAAAGTACAAAAAAAAATTAAAAATCGCCAAAAATCATAAAATTCACGAAAAAAACCGATTAATTTTGTGAAAAATGTCTGCATTTTTGCATATTTCAAGAAATCATTTTGAAAAGGCAATATTTATTATGCTAATACAAAGACCGCCACATTTCTATTACTAAAGTATTCGAAATTGACATATCTGTTGTTCTCACTTGCCAAATAAAATCGAAATCTTTATTTAAATTTTGGCAAATTTAAAAAAAAAATTGAATTATGTAAACTAAAACGTATTGGTTTATTGCTTGCCCAACGTAAATTGGCGTGCGGCGACTTTTGAACCAAAACCCGCCCTGTCCACACCCGGCGGTAACCCCTCGCCCTGTCATTCAGTTCATTCTTGTATTTCAGTCCGGGATGTGCACGAACAATTGCCAATGAAGTATTAAAGTTTTGAGAAGCTGAAAAAGCAAATATTGGACCGATATTACCGTTTGACAGGTTGACTGATTTACTGGTCTGTTTCTTTGTTGTTGCCCGACCAAATTTCTATTAAAGGCTCCGACGCCGATCACCGGACATTCTGTACATTATGTATTGTGTAATAAATTTACACCCTGGAAATTTCTGTTACGCGATAGGGACACTCTTCCTCGCACGCCAATTTATAATGGTATGTCTATAGGGTTCAAGGGGCCAAAAATTATTTCGAATTACGAATTACCGGGGTTTTCGAATTATCGGGGTTAATCTACTATGAATTTAGCATTTTGGGACTTGTGGGTTTTAAAAATTTCGATTTATGGCGAATTCGAATTATTGAGTTTCAAATTAACAGGGTTTTAATGTATATAAATTTTAAATGGCAGGGATCAGCGGTATTAGATTCTTCATTTTCTTTTTATAACATTACATTTTTAATATATTTATTTTTCATATTTTCAAAAAATATAATTAAAAAATGACATTGAATTTGCTATTTTTTGGATAACCCTTTTTGTATAACATCTAATATTGAACACTGACAATGGTGAAATATATTATCATTTTATATTAAATAATACTAAACTACTCATACATTTATATCACAAGTATTATCATATAATAAAAATAAATAATAATTAAAAACTAATAATATTGTGTAATTTAATAAGTTCCGAAGATTGTTGTGATTGTCTATATTCAGTGTACAATTTCAACTAGTCACAGCTCCGACAGCAACCAGCCAATCCGGCTGTACCCGAGACATTACAAGATGGGAACATTTAGAGTTGAAGGTGACTGGTGATGGTTCATGACTCGAGCTGCTCCTAGTAGCAAGAAGAAATAGATTAATGCGGAATCAAATAATACACAAGCATTCATTGCAGCTTAAATATATCTATCAGAAGAATATAAGCAACAAAGAAAAAATTCAAAATCATTAGTTAATCGGAATTAACTGCTAAAAGTGTAATTACTTTTCAAAATGGTTATAACCATGATTAATTGATATGGCAGTTAATTTGTGGTGCGATATGATTATTTTAATTTAAACTAAATGTAAAATAAAATAAAAAAAATTTGTAATGCACACATGCTGAGTTAATTTAACAGGACTATGGTTTCGAGATGAGCAGTCCCTTATAAATTACACCTCATCATCAGGTGCCATTTATAACTAACCTTAATACAGAAATTATGAAAATATTTGCATAGAGTAACAGGTCACGGAGCAGTGGGGGTAATTTTTTTGTGTGGTCTTTAAGGGGAAGATGCTGAGCAGTGGAGACTTTTGTAAGAATTTGGTGTTGTTAGAACTTGAATTCTGAGAAAAAACTCATAAACAAATATTCATTAAAAGTTTGTTTCGCGATGATTTTTTTGGCCGCAGCTTGTCGATTAATGCTTATATTTTCTTAATTATTGTAAATAATGTTCAGTTTATTACTTTTATATAAGAACAAAGGTCTTATCTAAGTTATTGCCCTAAAAAAATTGCAGTCTAGAATATACATTCTGATATAAATGAATAATAAAAATCTGCATTTTCTAAAAAAACGCCGAAATATGCATTGGCAGTGAATGTCCAGCCTTAATTATATAAGATTTTATGACAATCTATGCGCACATATGTGTTAGTTATTAAAATTCATGTAGACATGTAGCAAATTGCAATGACAGTTGTCATCAGCGCCCAGCCAATATTTTCCTTTTGTTAATATTATGATTAACCAGTGTGAATTGTGAGATAAAGTATATGTGTATAACACTGTACTTTCAGACATTTGAAATCATGATAATACTGAGGTGAAAGTTAATGCATATATATGTTTGTTGGCAACAATCAAGTTAGTACCAGCATGAACTTCACATAATTGATACAGTGGGCATACACCAACAATGTCATCAGTTTTATGTCATGTATAGCTCAACAGATTAAATAAATAAATAAATGTAATAGCCTTACAAGCCAAAACAGCTTTCGCATTACATCACATACAGAACTTAATAATATGTAATATTTATTAAAGTTTAACATATTTTAAATTTCATTAAAAATAAACATGGAGTTCTAACACAACTATAAATAAAAAAATATATATATTAAACACAATTACAGTAGAACCTCGTTAATATGAAATTCAAGGTACAAAAAAAATATTTTTCAAATGATGTGAAACTCCATTAATTCAAAATTCAAGGTACCAAAATAGTATTGCGAAATTTGCCGAAAATCGTAAAACTAATGAAAAAAGACGTTAATTTTATGAAAAACGATTGTATTTTTTTATATTCATTTTGAAATTGCAATTATTTATTATTCTTTTGTAAAGTTTGCGACATTTTCATTACTAAAGTACCCGATATTGATATATATATATATATATATTTCAAGTTCTCACTTGCGAAAAAATATTTTCATTTATGGCGCAAGGATCCAAAAATTATTTTGAATTACGAATTACCAAATTTTTCACTTTATCAGGATTAATCGACTATGAAATTAACATTTCGGGACTTGTGTGTTGTAACATTTTTTGAATAATGGCAGATTTAGAATTATCGGGATTCAAATCAACGGGGTTGTACTGTAATACTTTTTTTGGCAGCGTTTTTGTTTTATCACAAAAATTTTCATAGCAGACACATGCATTTACTGCAAATATTTTGTGAACATAAAAATTTCTGTATGATTTTTTTTAAATATTTCATAAATTGTACAATTAGAAAAAAAAATCTTGAAATGTAAAAATCAGCAACAATTGGTATCTGCTGTAAATTGTGACACAGGAACTACCTGATATGTGGGATAACAAGAAAAAAATTTGCATCTGACAAATATGTACTAATAAGTCTGAAGAAAATGACATTCTGTCCCCATACAGCTGACGAAAATGAGTAAATTCTTAAAATATACATTGCCCGCTTGTGTTAAACTTTTTTTTAACTTACTTGTGTTTGAACTGACAGTCCCATAATTTAACAGTAGCATCCATACTCGTTGAAGATAGAAAACCAAATTCGGAAAATCCTTTTACACCATTGATTTCCGATACTTTGGCAGAATTTTGGGTAAAGTCCACATTGGGAGCAGCCCATTCGAGATCTGTCACGTTACTTTGGTGACCCTTGAAGTCGTGAAGGCAGTTACCGCTAGCAATATCCCACACTTTAATGCGCTTGTCTTCTCCTAAAATAATAGTTATTATTATAATTATTTAATTTTAAAAATAAGTTATATTACATCATCTTATCTCCATTTGAAGAAATAATTTTGTGGTTAGATATTTCAATAATACAGCAGTACAAAACGAAATCGAAATATATAATTTTGTCTAAGGTTTTGCTGATTATATCACAATACACTTATAAAAAATCTGCAATGTTTAAGTTACACACATTAATGTTAAATATATGTGGTAGAAAGCACAAATAAAAAACTTCAATATTTATGTGTATTAAAATATATATAGCAAAACTTCGATTTTCCGTTCCTTGTTTTCAGGTTTTCTCGCTACTTGAAAAGTTGGAGTCCCGTTTTATCTCCATATAAATATTTCATGCGAATTATGCAGATGAATTATTTGGTTCCCCGATTACACCAAAACATGTAGAATATTCAATATGTCAACCCTATATACATTCATTGAAACTTACAAGCAAAATTTTGAATTTTTTATTTCTTTCCAAAAACTCAACACACGACGTACAATGAATATTGTACCAGTTCGAGGAAGTATAAATTACATTAGTAATGAAATAACGTAAAAAAGGGCACACTAATTATTGAATGTAAATATTTTTATATGAAAAGACATTTGATTAATGACCCTTTTTAGTAGTTATACTCCTTTTGTCACCAGCAATTCCTCAGGAAATGTCAGTTGCAGAATACGAAATTTTTTAAACTACTAGGCACTAAATTTTTTTAATGGCCTCTAAAAATCTAATTATTTCGAATTATGAATTAGCGGGGTTTTCAAATTATCGGAGGTAATTTACTAAGAAATTTATATTTTGGGACTTGTGGGTTTTAAAAATTTCGAATTAACTGTGTTTAAATGTAAAAGTTTTTTTTACTAAGAAGAAGACAGAACCCGGCGACTTATAATACCTACAACTCTTCTTTTTTATATTATAATATCACAGTTTTGAGATGAAGAGATGAAAATTTGCTAATATTATGTGAACATGTTAATAATAATAAATTTTTATTTAGGGGGTGCATGTCAAATAACCTTTTATGCCAAGAATAAAATTGAATCCACACAAGTATTAATATGTTGGCATCATCTTACACACTTAAAGAATAATTCACCTGCACTAGCAATTAGTTTGCCATCAGGACTGAAGGCAAGGCAGTGCACGGACCCCCGATGTCCAGGGAACAATCTGACTTGCTGTCCTGTGGAGACGCACCACAGTCGAACAGTCTTATCTGCACTACCCGTCGCCACATAGTTACCATTGGGATGGAAACTTATCGTCTATAGGAAAAATAAAAATATACATTGAATTATAACTAGATGCTTGCAATCAGAAAAACAAAGTTTAATTTAGTAAAACTGAAAACATTGATTTAAAATTATTGTGCAATTAAATTTGTGTGTTGTCAGAGAGCTTGAGCTTTGAGAATTTACGACATTATAACAGTGTATATAGATAACACTTGCCTCGAAAATCATAAAAAGGGTAATACAGAGTTGAGCGTAAAGCGATCTACGATATCATCTATGTATGAATAGAATGATACAACTGGTACATAGCTACCTTTAATGACAAATCTCAGAGATGAGAGATCAAAATCTCATCTGTGTGCGAGCGCCTCCAAATACTTAAATGAAAAGCTTCACACGTATGATTCATAATTAATAAGAATAATAAAATTAAGAATGAAAAGTGATAAAAGTAATGAATAAAAAATAAATTGACTTACATTTACATCAAGACTGTGACCAGCAAAAATTCTTAGAGGAAATGTTCTGTCCAGAGACCAAAGTTTGGCTGTTCTGTCGTATGAACCAGAAGCCATGTACACTCCGTGTTTTGCAATATCTAAACACCACACGGGGTAGTTGTGGCCTCTGAAACAAAATAAACAGGAAATATGGCAGCAGTTTAAAAAAACATGCAAAGATCGTTTAAATTGATTAAATGCAAAAAGAAAATTTATGTGTAATTTAAATGTAAAGCAAAATGTAAAGCACCTTGAAGCAATTGGAATTATCATCAGTACAGTCAATGTTAATGATAAATAGTATAAATCACACAAGACAAACAACTCAATAACCAAAACAATTCTACTGAAGAAAAATATTTGATTTAGAAATACATACATGTATATGTTTACAGCGAATTTGCATTTTTAGTGAGACTATACTTTCACTAGTAGAAATGTACTTTTCCCGGTCAGGCAGAGTGTGTGCAGTGAAAACATATAAATCAACGAATTCTCAGATTCACTACACATTATCCGTGAAAATATATTTTGTTCACGAATTATTAATTATGCATTACCCAAAGCATAGACAATATATCAGTGAAACCATAAATTTGTACACTTAATTCTTAAAGCGTAGAAAGTATAAAGGCGGCACTTCACTAGGCGATTTTTATTCATTTTGCGGTCCTATTTTAACTCCTAAATTAAAATAGGACATTGACACCGCAAAACGAATACGAATAGCGAAATAAGGTGTCGGCTGAAAAATCGCGCACTCGGGTTTTTAGATATCAAAAATTATATTTATTGCTGAAAATGAAAAATAGATCTCACGATAAAAGATATTAAATTTGAGCACAATATTTATCAGGCATTTGACAATTATAGAACATATGAGCCAGGATGCATATTTGTAATATTATGGAATTTGGTTTCGTTTAGATAAACATTACTTAGGTACTGTTCGGTGATTATTCCGGGCAGGATTTTCACGGATAAAAAATCTTTTTGGCATTAGGTATAAGTAAGCATTTAAAATATCAACAATCCAAATACCTTGAAAATTTTTTTCAAATATAATATCAAAAATATATCTGGCCTGCAAAAATCCCGTCCTGAATAATCAACGTCCGCAACAAAACCCGTATAGAATAATCAGTGTCTGAAAAATTCATAAAAATTCTGTTCACGAAACTCGCATCGCTTGATTGAAGTTATGTACTTAGTTCAATTTCAATCTGGATCTAAACCAAAAGTATCCTATATCTGTCTAATTATCAAATGATATCATTTTGGTTGTGCGTAATGTTGCCAACTCAGATTTTGAAAAAGACGTAGACTACATTAGAAAATTACGTAGAATTAGTAAATTTTACTTGTAAAAAGTTCGTAGATCTACGTCCTTATTTTCTGAGTGAAATGAAGAGGTTAGGGTAGGTAAAACTGAATTAAACAAGTCTTTTGTTATTATTTTTTTTCACTATTAGTTTCAGGTGAATTAATGAAATTTATACAAATATTTGTTAAAATATTTAATGCGTTCCTGGGAAGGCTCGCGGTTTCTTTTTAAGCCACTTTTCGTGTAAAGTAAGCCTATTAGAGTTTCAGTAGAAAGTCTATTTCTGATGTCTGTTTTCATAAGAAACAGACGCTCGACGTTTGCACTGCTACGTGGCAATGTGAGCGAATTGGGCCAGTAATGGAAATATTTGCGACGAATCGCTCTTTATTTTAGACACATGAATCCAAAAAATCATCTGGTTTAATTATCTGTTCCTCTTGAAATGGGAGACTTGTATTTCTAAGAGCTCGCCATTCCCGGTCTAGCTCCGTCAGGTTTGTTGGACATAATCTTGAAAGTAAAGATAGTTAAATGAAAACTAAGTAAAGTGTAGCAGACTCAACTCATTAATAAAATATTTGAAGTTAAGGATATAAATATTACTTGGAAACATTTGCCCCAAATGAACTAAAGATGGTACAGAACGTTTAGTATTTGGGTCCATCAATGTCTCAGGGTTTATAAACCTTAAGTTCTTCAGCCTTTGTCTCTGCTCATCTTCAATGGGGAAGCGAATTTTTTTTGTCTGTTTCCCACAAGTGTGAATATTTTTGTTCATAATGCAGCTTTCTTAGCGGAGCGGAGGAGTAACATTCCGCTCTTCAGCACTGTCACTGCTTATCTCCATAATTGAGTTCAATTAAATTGAGCAGAAAGCTGAACAATATCGGAAGATAGAAATAAAAACCACTCATTATTATTTTAAGGTTAAGTTTACAGATTAGATTATACTTTGGTTATGCAAGCTTCTCCCTTCGAGACGGGACATTTCGTTTTACATAGTCACAGCTCTATGGAATAAATGACGCGAGTGTTGTGTTGGCGAAGCGAGTCTGCGATAGTATGAAAGAAACGGAACATTTATTAGCATTTTTTAACATTTTTTTCACGAATGAAAAGGAAATTATTTTTCATTCAGCCTTATGAGCTGTTATTTTGTAAAATTGTACAATTCGTAATTTTGTTAATTCATACAAAATACGTAGATTCTGGAACTGAAGATCGTAGGATTGCATGAAAAGCTTAAAGTACGTAGATCTACGTAAAAATACATAGAGTTGGCGACGCTGGTTGTGCGTACATATATAACATTCTTAAATTCATAAAACAATAATTGCGAAGTGAAGTGCCGGCTTTATACTTTTCATGCGTGCATTCGCGTGCAAAATAAAGATGGTTTATATTGTCTATGCTTCAAGAAGTGCGTGCGATCGTGAACAAATTTGATTTAAATGACAGTTCGGAAACAAATTCGCTGGAATTGTATTAGTTAAAATATTTTATTCATTTCTATTGGTGAAAATTTGCTTGGATATTATAAGAATGACTTTGTATATAATTTCTCTAAAATGCCAGTGAATATATCCAGACTCACTGGAAAAACAGATTCACTGTAACATATACATCAAATTGACCTGTCCACTCCACTTTAATCTTATTCTCTATTATTAACAAAAATTAATTATTCCCTTAATTAACCTGCAGCATTAGAAAATATGGTAATCGACATAGACATACACACCATTGTAAGGACCCGGGAATTTCAGATATAAAGCTTAGAATTTAGGTATATTTTAAAATTAACCTGTAAATAGCAGCACAACTATAATCAGACATCCGCCACGCTCTAATGGTTGTGTCATGAGAAGCAGAAACTAGAATTCCAGACTTTTCTGCAGCCTCAAGCAATTTCACAGCTTGAATCGAGCCACTATGTCCTCGGAGACAGATACCCAGAGATGGATCTCTATAAAAAAAATCACAGTTGTAATAATGAAAAGTTTTATAAAAAATATACAGGTTCATATGATTATGCAAGGTACGATACATATTACATATAAAGTCGAAAAAGAGATTTAAATTTTTTTGATGTGAAGAGGTGGTAAAGTGATGTCTAATTTGGTGGTATTTGGTAAATACAGTGAAACTCGTTTAATAAATTCACTTTTAATAAGTTTTCCCGCTAAATAAGTTTAAATTCTGCGGTCCCGAAAAAGTCCCATACAAATCCCATATTTTTTTTAGGCTTAATACGTTTCCCGCTTATTTTCGTTTCTCGCCTAAGTAGTGAAAATATTTATAGCCGAACTCAATTTATTCATACAAAAAAAACTTCATAATACGTTTTTCGGAAGACGAAATTTTGTTCAACATTCCTAAAAATGAAAAATGGGCGCAATAAAAATTAAGTGGTTTTGGCAGCGTCACAAATGTTCAAGTCGCTGAAAAAAACCTGTAGTATTTGAATAGGCTAATAAAATAATATTTAATGAATAAATTTATCCGGCGATTATTTACGATAATTTTTTATATAGTCGCCTAAACGAAACTGTTTTCATTTTGGATGTATTTTTTCGAGGAAACAATCGGGAATATTAATAACGTAATATCTCTTATCGTTTTCTAAGGCCGGTGTCACACTAGGTGTATCCTCCGTCGCGTCTTTGACGCCGCGGAATGCCGCTACTACGCGGATCATCGATCGTTCCGCCGGCGTCTGTTCGTTTCCCCGCTCACGGAACTTACGTCAACGTAAAATCGGTGACGTCTCGTGTTTTTAATTGCAACGCGCCACATTTGACAGATTATCCGCACGTGTGTTTGTTCTCCGCGCGGTCCGCCGCGGAATATAGGTACTATGTGACTGCTAAGAGCCTGTCCAGATGACACGTTTTACGCGCGAGTGCACTTGCTTGTAGACACTCGCGCGTTCTCGAGATACTGGTGCTACATACATCCCGTCCAGATACTGACGCGACTCGCGCGTAAAACGTTTTTAGACATGTTTTTTTAATATAAAACAGAGTTTTTAATAATTGTTGAGTCATTGATTTTGCCATATGCGCCAACATCTACTGAAATAAAACAATAATTTGCATATCTGGATGCAATATAAATTGAAACGCGCGAGTGGTCTCGCGCGTAATACGCGGTATCTGGACGCAATAAAAATTGAAACGCGCGAGTGGTCTCGCGCGTAATACGCGGTATCTGGACGCAATAAAAATTGAAACGCGCGAGTGGTCTCGCGCGTAATACGCGGTATCTGGACGCAAAAATTGAAACGCGTGAATGGACTAGCTCTAAATTCGGTTGCGGATTTGACGCGACAGAAGAAACGCATAGTGAGGCGCCGGCCTTAATGAGTTAAAATTTAGATAACTTAAATAAATTTCTTTTAAAATTAAGGTTTGCACATAGGTAGTGACATACCTACATAAGTTATATCATGGTTCCCTTTAGTATGGTTATTAATAAAATATTTTTTGACAGTGCTAAATTTTTTTTGTTTTGGTGGTTTTAATTGTTTTCTGACCCTCAGGTACTATTCACATAGGTAATATTTTACAAATGTATATATTTACCTGCTTATTTTTTAAAAATAAAATGTCCTTAAATTGTCGTATCGTAAACGGAAATTCAATTAAAATACAAAATTAGAAAGTGTAAATAATATATGAAAAAAATATTGAATCACTGTTAATATGTTTTCACGCCTAATAAGTTTTTATTTGCTGGTCCCTTCAAAAACGTATTAAGAGAGTTTCACTGTATATGTCCTGGGTCCATACCCAGCTACTGTGTCTAACGCAACAATAATGCAAGGAATCGTCAATAATGAGGACAGTGCCTGGCTTTGGTTCTTTAACCAAAATGATGTGATGATACTGGATAGAGGATTCAGAGACAGCGTTTTAAGTCTACAAGAATGTGGATATGAAATGCACATTTCTCTAAATAAAGATAGGAATGAACGGAACTACTACTCCAGACATACATTAATCATGCCCTGACACGTTCCACTGATATGTTCAGTAATTATAAAATCGCTGCGAGTCTTTTAAATACCTTCAATCCTGTTTTTGAAAATAACAGGTATGCTCTCGATATTTTAAACCGAAACACTAATGTTCACTCCACAAATCGCCTGTATGAATATGTTGAGATGAAAAATCTTAATCAACAATGAAAAATATCCACTTGAATTGATGCTAATCCTCTGTTCCTGGAAGAATTTCCTAGACTGACCGAGGATGATATAGTGTTACTGGCCCTGGGTACTTACCAGCTCAAACTAGCAAAATCATATGTCTCGGAATACATACGAGTATATAATGGAGTATATGATATAGAAATCTGCAAAGACAACGCACTGAGTGATCTTTCCGACTGCAATATATTAGAAAGGAACGTGTGGTTACTGCGAGCGCGAATACAATCAAGGCACGTCAGAGCTCGGACATATTATAGATATATACTAATAAATAGAGACCAGGGGGGTAGAAATGCAATTGCAGTTTATTATTGTACTCGTAATGTCTCCATAGCTGTTCAACTTGTATATGGATAATTGTGTGAAAGAACTGGAATGTATGAATGTAGGAGCGAAAATGAGTGATTTGATTGTATACTGTTTACTGTACACGGATGATGCAGTATTAATGGAAAATAAGCAAAGTCTAGTAAGCAGGATGTATGATGTATGCAAGGAAAGTGACCTTATTATGAATGTAAACAAATCAAAAGTGATGGTATTCGAGAAAGGTGAAAATAGGGCATTCGAACCGAGTAGAACCGAAACCGGGTACCCGGGTACCCGCCATGCTTTTCATGGAACCGAAAACTGGGTAATTTTCGACTGGTATCTGGTTAATTTCATTTAAATAATTTTTTTAATTATTTCAAATTAAATGGAATAGCCGAATTAGCGTTCTTAAATGACTAATGTCTTTGAACGACAAAAAAAACACTTAGCGGCCTACAGATTTCGAGATAAGCGAATGCACAGATAAGGGTTATTTTGAAAAGATGCAGGTAAACACTAGCCGTTTGTTTTTGCACTGGCGAATGTGGGATTTCTCAAAATATTTTTATCTACATTGCATTGACCAGCCGATGAGCTGCGGCCCGAGGATTCTGGGCTTTCTTCGCGATATTCGTCGTTTTATCGTTAATCAATCCTTTTGTACCTGAAACATTGGTACCTATATATTGCCTACACATCGTAAAATGCGATTTCAGTTAATTGTTAAGCGAGCAGTCGGCTAGACATCCTTCAATAACCATGAAGACACATCAAGAATCGCGAACATTCAAGGTATTTATTTATCTTTAAAAATATTTTAATTTTAAATTATCGTAAGCGTGTAAAAAGGTGTATGTTCGCATGATAGTGATCGCAATTTCTTTTTTTTCACTCTTTTTTGATTGTTAACATGTTAAAAAATATTTAAATATCAGTATGATTTATAGTACATTTTTAAAACCTGATAGTCTTAAATGAGAATCCTTATCATGCCTGGTAAGTATTGTTTTTTATACCTGCAACAAATAATAATTATTTGTCACATTTATTATTACATTTTTCATAAAAATTCGGAAGAAAATGCCGTATTTTTGATACAATATATGCACAAGTATTTTTGAAATATATTTTTATAAATCATTAAAAATAATAAGCCCTATAATATTTCTATAATTATGATTTATATAAAATGTAATATAAAATTAAATATATCACGTCATATTTAATCAAAGATTCAAATATAATTAAAATTGGACTCTCAACGGCTTACAAAAGTAGTATTTAATAGCTTACAAAAATTACCCGGAACTGACCGGGTACCTGGTACCCGGTTCTTCCTCGAAAAATACCCGTAGAACCGTATTTGGATGCCCTAGGTGAAAGTAAGACAACGTGTGAAATTCTAGTAGGTAGGTTTGGAACAGGTAGATGAGTTTGTGTACTTGGGAAGTATGATCGATAGAAGAGGGAATGTTGAGAAAGATATCGAGAGGAGAGTGACAGCGGAGAATAGGGTGAACGGTGCTTTGAATGCAATAGTTTCCAATATAAATATGTCTACCGAGGCAAAACTAGCAGTACATAATGGAATTGTTCCGGACAGGAACACGCAAAAGATAGTTTGGTTCCACGTGCCCAAAACTCGAAGAAACGCACCGAAAGTTTCAGATGGCAAAGTCGTATAAAACCAATCTAGAAACGCCGGTGTAGTAGAGGTTGCCTTAAAAGGGCCAAAGAAGATCCAGAGAAAGTCCAAGTAGTCAGCAGGGTCGTTGTAGGTAGAGAGAAATGAAAGACTGGTAAAAGTGGTCCGATAGGCTCTTAAAGCACCTTCAGGTGTACTGAATTGCTCGCCGTTATGAAACTGTTTATATAGCCAAATTACAAAATCCCTTCCATAACTCCATCGTAAAACAATCAGCCAATCACAAAGCTTGCTTTGCCGATTTCAGCGCTCGCGCCATCTCTGAGTGAATTTTGGTACTAATCAGTCTGACGATTGGCTGCGGAGATCGGCAGAAAGCACTTTGCTCCGACATAAAAAATCGTAAAAATAGTTTCATCGTCTTTTTGAGACGTAAATCATGTTAATTTATACAAGACTAAACCTTGCTGATAATCTAACATAGTCTATGGGACCCGCAAGGTAGTATTAACAGAGTTATTACAAGTTATGTACCGAGTGCAATCGGCTAGTTACATTAAATTCAATAAAAAATAGTTCTTAAGTAGATACATGAATTTTTGTGTAATAATTATGAAGTATATTTTATAAGGCGTCTTTTGACTATAGTTTAATGAGTGAATAATTAATATTATGTTAGTTATAAACAATTTTATCAAACAAAATTCTTCCTACGTTTCTGATGTAATTTGTAGTCGTAAATATATACTTTTTGTATAGATATTTACTGGAAGAATACAATAAAGAAAGTTTTAGTTTAATTGGACTGCTGTAGCGGCCAATATTCGATTTTGACTGAAAGTCATCTTTTTCGGCACGGTATCGCTCGGCCGGTGGGGTCGATATTAGCGATTGCGCTTATGTTGAGCGTAAAAGGTCCATTTTAGGGCCACTATTTTTAATTCCCCATTTTATGTTTTCTATGCGTTTCTTGACTTTTCCTGTGTTTTTAATAAAAATTATTTTTTGAAGAATTTTGTAAAGTTTAATTTATATTTTGTGTGTACGGTGCTCCACGCACTTTTTAGTAATGATGCTCCTCCGCCAGTCTACGTCCAGTCGGTCTTGTGCGACAAGACTCTGATTTTACGGGCTGGGTACCCGTAAATCAGATGCAAGCGATATGGGGAACGGTCAGTCTGCAGCCTGCCGCCCCACTTTAATCTTCGGAATACCAGCCGGGCGCACCCAATTGGCTGGTTCTCGGAAATGTATATACCAGTCTAAATTATCACGCCTCGTGAGCGGGTCAAATTCCAGAAATATTTGGAAAATATTTCGATTTCCATACTGACCATATGTCAGTCAAAAATGCCGCGAACGGCTGATTGCTTCGAAAAGCGCATCGTCTATCGCTTTGCAAGCGATTTACTCTCTTTATTAAAAAATAAAAGATGTGACAAAAATCCATAAATATTACATTGTATATGTCAATATTTAAATCTATAATAATAAACATTATTCATAGAGTCCAAAAAATAGTGTGTCACATAAAGTTTTTTATTCATCTGTTTACATAAACATACAAAACTGGCATTGTTTCGTGATGACGCCACCGTTCCACGGCGATCGTTTCGAACTTCTAATTCCTGTCCGAAACACTCCCCCCGTGTAGCCAGTCTGCACTCACAGGAAGGACAGGATTCCCTCAATATCTGCAATAGTGACGCCGTCACTGCGGCGCCCTGGACAGTGTGATGATTCTTGTTGCCGGTCGGGTGTATTCGCCCGCCGTGGTTCTTACTCGGACTACTCTGACTTGTCCGTCGGGTGCTACTTTTGTTTCTATCACCCTTCCCTTGGGCCATGTGTTGCGGGGCAGTGCTGGATCAGCGATGACGGCCATCTCTCCCTCTTTGATTGCGGGTGCAGGTACTTGCCATTTGTGTCGTCGGGCTAGGGTCGGTAGGTACTCCCGCATCCACCTTCTCCAGAATAGGTCAGCCATCTGCTGAGCCATCTGCCACTGTTTCTTTAAACAGACATTTGCATCCAATGCCCCGTAAAGGGTTAAATGTGTATTTCTGCCCGATATTCCTAGAAGCTGGTGGTTAGGAGTGATTGGCGCGTCATCCAGGGGGTCCACTGACACATGTGTCAGTGGGCGACTGTTCACTGTGTATTCTGCCTCAGCTAGTAAGGTCCTTAATGCCTCTTCCCGCGGTGCCCGCTCCTTCAGCGTGGCCTCCAGCGCACGCTTCACAGCGCGTACAAGGCTTTCCCAAGCGCCGCCCATATGTGGGGCGAGCGGGGGGTTGAAGCTCCACTGTACCCCACTTTCTGTGAGATGTCCCTGCATTCGTGGGTCGTCATGGAGTTCTGCCAGCGCGGCCGCCATTTCCTTTTCCGCGCCTCGGAAGTTAGTCCCATTATCTGAGTATAAGAGGCGTGGATGACCGCGCCGCGCGGCCATTCGTCTGATGGCGAGTATAGCTGAATCTGCAGACAGGGACTCGGCTAGTTCCAAATGTACGGCGCGTGTTGTTAAACATGTAAACAGAGCGCCGTATCTTTTTTCTCTCCTTCGGCCGATGGTAATTTGCATTGGCCCAAAATAGTCCAGACCGCAGTGGTGGAAAGCAGGTGTATGGTGCGCCAGCCGACAATCTGGTATCTGGCCCATCAATGGAGGGCTCGGCTGGCTCTTCATATTGCGGCACGCCTGGCATGCCAATGTCACCCGGCGCACGGTTGGTCT